>JAQRGC011589001.1:0-10197 GCA_028659135.1 Plantago lanceolata | reverse complement strand
ATTGATTTGAATTGGGTAGAAGATGATTGAAAATATGAGAGTAACTCATATTTTATTTAATATTTATAGTCACTTTAATAGTTTTTTTTAATAGTTTGATAGAGAGTTGTGTATGGAAATTGAATAATAAACCTTACTAGAAAATAGGAGAATTGCTAGGAAATAGGAGAAATTGATGAAGAATTAATGAATTGGAGAGGAATTAGGAATTTTAATTAAACGAAGATAAACAATAATGGAAGGAGAGAAGATAGATGAACAAACGCTTCAATTTTGACTTTATCTCCTGGTAGTATCCGTATAAAACTACGTCGGATCTTTCCTGAAACATATCCCAGAATTAGATCCTCATTATCTAAACGAACCCGGAACATGCCGTTGGGAAGCGATTCAGTAATTAAACCTTCATGAATCCATTTTTTTTCTTTCATTCCTGGTAAATCCCCAAGGAAGTATTCACTAATGGAGGAGAAGGGGTATTAGCCAACTCCTCCCCTTTCCTTATTCTCTTTAATACTCTATATATCGTTGAATCTATTAATGCTTTAAATGTCAAACAAGAAAGGCCTCCAAATTTGTTTAGATTTGAAAATGCTTGGACTGAATTGGGTAGTTTTAAACAGAATATGGAAACCTTTTGGGAAAATCAAAATAATTTGCATTTTTCAGATATAGTGAGTAATTTAAGCCACATTGCTAAAAATCGGACTTGTACTACTTTAAAAGATACTGATAAGGAGTTAGATAAGTGTCAGGAGTGTTTGCAGAATATCTATGCTAAGATACCCCAAAACCCCCAGGTGTATGATGTAGTTTTTGAAAACTTAGGTAACTACATGACTAAGTTTAGACAACAGAAGCATAAGTATTGGGTCCAGAGGGCTAAACAAAGTTGGGTTAGGCAGGGGGATGCTAATACTAAATTTTTTCATGCCTTTACTTCTCTCATAGACAAAGATCAAATTTCATTCATGGGATAAGAAATGAAAATGGAATTTGGTTCAGTGATAAAGATTCTATCTTAAATACTTTCAGGAACTTTTTCATGAATCATGGTTCAGGAATGGGATGTGTAGAGGCCCAATTAGAGCATCTGCAAATGCCATCTCTGACCACTGAGGACCAGGAAACTTTGTTAAAACCAATAACTGATGACGAGATTTTCTCAGCCATTCAATCTATTGGGGCAGACAAAGCACCTGGTCTAGATGGTTTAACTTTTCATTTTTACCAGATTTTTTGGAATTCCATTAAAGGCACTATAGGCAGTTATGTTAGAGATTTTTTCTATCAAGGAAATTTAGATGGTAGAATTAATGAGACACATTTAGTGGTTTTACCAAAAAGAGATGATCCTGAATTACCAAGCCACTTTAGACCTATTAGTCTGTGTAATGTTAGCTACAAAATTATAACAAAAATCATGGTTAATAGGTTACCTTTTTTGAAAAAGTTAATCTCCCCCTTTTAGAATGCTTTTGTACCAGGTAGAAGTATAGGAGATAACATTTTGATGGCTCATGAACTTATACACACAATGATGAAAAAGAAATCTCATAAGAATCATTACATGGCTTTCAAATCAGACATCCTCCCCCTGATTTTTCAGTACTTTTCACAGATGGATCTTCCCTTGAGTCACATCAGGCTGGTACTGGATGTCTTTTGGTAGGAAACCAGGGTGATTATATTAGAAGTATGGCTACATATGTGGGTTGTACTGATAATAACTCTGCTGAATTATGGGCTATAAAAATTGGCATCCAGCATGCACATCAATTAGGAATTTCAAAATTAGTTATACATACTGATTCACTGTATGCATTGGGATGTTTGTGCAAGAAGCTGTACCTAATCAAGCAAGCTAGGAATCTGGTGCAAGACATCAAAATTTTGTTGGAAGCTTTTGAAGATGTTCGGCTGCAAGCATTCTATAGAGAAGGAAACTCCACGGCGGATTTCCTCTCATAATTAGCTAGTCATCAGTTTGTGTTTAATGAAGTAGTTCTACCAAATTCCAACAAGTGCCTACATCAGGTTACTACATGGATTTGGGACATCCCTCCAATTTGGCTTTTGGCTTGTATTAATTCAGATGTATCCGACGAAACAACACGGTTAGTTGTTAAGCCTCAAGATCAAGCGTTGTACCAAGTCGGATAGTTTGAACTTTGAATAAATGAACTACTTTTCCTTCAAAAAAAAAAAAAAAGGTAGGCGTTCAATTTCCTTCTTTCTTACTTCACTAAGTAATTCTTTTTTTTTTTACAATATATGGGCTAGTCCAAGGCTGGGCCTGCCCCACCCCACCCCACCCCACCCCCCCCGAAAATTTGGGGCCCTGCGCATGCCTTAGGCCGGCCCTGTTAAAAGCCAAGGGCCAGTTACAACTACAAAACAAAACAAAAAAACCAATAGTGTAACGTAAATTGTTCCCGTGTGTCGTTCTCTCATAATTTAACTAAGCTTTTAGTTATTTGGTCGTCTGGAAAGATTTTGGGGTTAAAATATAATACACTAATTTGTTTCTAAATAGGTAAATAAAAAAAAACAAATACAAAGTTTTTTTTCTAAATAGGTAAATTTTAAGGTTAAAATATAATACACTAATTTGTAGTAGTTGATTATAAAATTGTATACAATAAATAGAGTTTAACTTACATTTTTGAATCCATAATTAAAATAAAATGTATTCTTTTATAAATGGAAAATCTAACTCTAATATATTTCAAAGTGAAAGAAGAAATACAATGTACAATAAAATACTCTCTAGCATGTCAACCTCCACCGCCTCATTTCCACCACCAATCCCACCGGGAACCTTACCAAAAAAGGCCCGACCACCGGATAAGAGTCTTCAGATCCTGGAGAAGAAGCAGAATTGGGAATTCCACGTGAAGGGGAGACTGATCTGATGGAGATGGAAGATGCACAAAATACAAAGATAGATGAGAATATGGCTACAAATGATCACAACCACAGGCTCCCAACAAACGAAGGAAAGCTTAGTTTCAAGGAACTAGTACAGCAACGGACAAATCACAAATATTTTCCATCCTGGCTCAACAGTTTCGAGAAAAAACCGGTGATGGAAGAGTTTCTTTATCCCCAACAAATACATCAAGATATCCCAGTTTTCCAGCCTTCAAGCTCCGAGTTACATCAATTCTATAGGGCATGGGAGCGCACTCTGATCATCCACACAATCAATACTCCACGTTTCATCAAAGACATCGAGAAACATATTAAAGGCCTGTGGAAAGTAAAATTTCCCCTCAATGTTATATGTTTCTTGGGAATGGATTTTACACAGCCCAACCGGTCAACAGGGATGATTACTTCACCGGACTGGCCGGAGGGCCTTGGTTTCTATTCGGAAAATACATGGCGGTACATCAATGGCAGGCAGGCTTCTCTCTTGAGGTTGGAATACTCAAATCCATGGTGGTATGGGTCCAATTGCACGGGCTACCGGTGGAATTTTATGATTTTCAAGCTCTGTTCTTAATTGCTAAACTCATAGGTAAACCAATTAAAGCCGACACCCACACGGTAAGTATGACAAGAGGTAGATATGCGAGGTTGTGCGTTGAGGTGGACTCATCACAACCTCTAGTACACACGATTCAGATCGGGCAGAGACTCCAAAAAGTAACTTATGAAATCACGACTGAATTTTGCTTCGCTTGCGGCAGAGTAGAACACTTAATGGCAAACTGTGGTTTTGATTCAAATACTCCAATGGTGCCAACGGAGGATGATACACAACAGAGACAATCAACCGGAGGAAACACCAAGAAACAAGTAGATTCATCACCCTGGAGCATCTATAAACCAAATATGATCAGGCATACATGTGAAAAATAGAGGAATACAAAGGCGGGAACACTAGGAAATTTGAAAGTCGGTGGATCAATGGGAGGCCGCACAGGTCAGCAAGGGAAAAGCATACACGTGTCTACCACACAGCAAACGGGTCAAGGAAGAGTCAACTCTCGTGAAGCACAAGTCATTGACAAAATAGATAAGGAAGGAAAACAAGAAAATAAAAACAAGGAGCCATTTATGAAGGAATTTATCTCTTTCTCAGTATTGAACAATCTAGAAGATGATGTGGCAAGCATTCCTTCAACCCAGCTACAAACGGTGCCTACAGTAAGCGGGAAACAAAATCATGACAAGACAATACAGTTTAAAGCTCCACTACAGGTCACCTCACCGCTTACGCGGGAGATTTATAGTACACATGAAGATTTGAGAGATATAGCTGCAGAACATGGAGATAAACATTTATTGCAAAAAGCAAATATACTCCACACTGTACCGACTATCTCTGAGACCAACCTAATCCTGCCTGCACCAAGTACAAACCCTTCTTTATTAGCTTCTAATCTTTCTTCAGTTTCCAAGAACAAGGATAAATGCTCAACCACTTCGTTAGCTGGATCCCTAATTACTTCCTCCCCTGGCCTTCTTAATTTGCAGCTTTCACCTTTCCAAACACCAATTTCTCCTAAGAAAAACTCTACTCTCTACGACCATGACGGAAAACTCGCCTTTTTCGACACCTCCACAAGAAATAATGCAGACATCAGAAACCCCATCCCCGCCCATACAGATAGGACAAGTGCTTTGCCCAATCAGAAACGAAATACAAGTGGAAGAGAAGCTTCAAAGAAACCAGTCCAACAGGATCGAAATAGAACCAACAAGACGACCAACACTAAGAGAACTTTTCGATCAAGAAAGACCATTCCAGGCAACTCTCAACAACGGAAATCAGGACAGCCTCAGTCGACCAGCACGACCAATACGACCACAATTGAGGAGGAGAGGTACCAATCTTCACTAGAGCAGCAGATCTCGTCCTCGAATCTTACGAGCACCATACCACAGACCTCTGGCACCACGTCGACCACAGAACCCACCCCATGCACGCAGATTCAGTTCTGGAATTCCGATGGCACGGGCACCTCCGGCCAGCATGCTAACGCCACCAACGCCAAACAACTCGCCCCAGCCGGGGTATCAGACACCAGTAATAATCCAGAACCCTACTTTGATCAGCCTAGGGTTTCAAAATCCACGGGATGCGGAGACTCAACAATTGGACAACACGAGGATGGAAATTATGCCAAGCAGCCCAACCAACAGTGTGGACCCTGAGGAACAAGCCCATCAGGACCCAATAGATTTGGAGATTCCGCTGGCCCAAGTGTTGAGGATTTTGGACCCAGGCCCATCAACGTCAGTAGCCCAAATAGAACAAGAAATGAACCAACAGATGGCATTACTGTCTCTCACATCAATTCACCAGTCGATTCCCCCAAATCAAAATCCACCCCCAATTGTACCCTCACCACCACCGGAGCCGCTGACTCTACCCACCACGATCCCACAGCAACCTTCAGTCGACCTTTGCCTGAACCTAGCACTGACTTGCCCAGAGAATTGCCAAATCAAGAAGAAACCAGAACTGAGTGGGTTCCGGAGAACCAGCCACTTGCTCAATCGGTGGAGTCTCAATCCCTTGTTCGACGACCCTCTACTCTACAACATACCAACAACGATTCGCAAGATGAGGTTCCGATACAAGTGCGACGAAGAACACGTCTTGAATGGGAAGGAACTGACTCATTCGATCACTCTGACGCCAACGCACCGGATGGGGGCAATGCTGGACGACCCAATTCTAGTGCAAAACGACATCGAAATGAGGAGAGATGTGAGGCTCCAAGGAGCTGTGATATCAATAATTGATCGAATGACGACTAAACTCTTAGTGTGGAACGTTCGAGGAGCAAGGAAACCAGGATTTTCAGATCAGCTGGGAGAGTATATCAGAACCTATAACCCAATTTTCATCGCTTTGATGGATACAAGGGTGTCTGATGCAGCTTTGAAAGGAATCCTAGCACCTTTCAAAAAGTATCCAGAAAAGTCACTTCACTCAGCAACAGGACAAGTTGGAGGCTTTGGATTTCTCTGGAACTGAAGAAGGGTTAAAGTAGAGGTGATGGGAGAAGAGGAAAGGCTATTCCACTTCGAGTTCAAGTTTAAGGGAGTGCCAAAACCTCTAGGTTTCTCCACCTTGTACAACCATCCTCAGACGGAAAAGCAACCAAAGGTATGGTCTGATTTAATTAATTTTGCACGCACTGTCCAGAATGATTGGTTATTAGCGGGTGATTTTAATAATATGTTGCATGCTTATGAAAAAATTGGGGGTAAACCGGCTAATTTATCAAAAATTCAAAAATTTAGAGACTGTGTGAATCAATGTGGTTTATTTGATTTAGGTTTTTGCGGTTCTTTACATACTTGGATGAACAATAGTTTTGATACAGAACTAATTAGTGAAAGGTTGGATAGAGCTTTAGGAAATTTGTCTTTTGATAACAACTATCCCCAAGTCATGGTCCAACACTTAGCTACATCAGCTTCTGATCATGCAGCTTTGCTCATTGATTTAAAAATAAAACAACCAAGGCCACCTAAATTATTCAGATTTGAGAATGCTTGGACAGACTTAGAAAGTTTTAAGCAAAATTTTGAGACTTTTTGGCATAAGCAAAAGACTCTGCCTTTTCAACTGATTTTAGACAACTTAGGAGCTGTAGCTAAATCTTGGCCTTGCACAACTCCTTTGGCAGTTGACAAGGAATTAAATGAAAGCCAAAAAGTCTTGCAGCAACTTTATGAAAAACTTCCAAGTAATCCTCAAGTGTATGGGCCTATTTATAAAAATTTAGCTGAGTTTATGAACAAACTGAGGGATCAGAAGCACAAATTTTGGTTTCAAAGAGCAAAACAGTGTTGGATCAAACAAGGGGATGCTAACACAAAAAATTTTCCATGCTTATGCCACTAATAGACAAAGAAGCAATTTCATACATGGAATAAAAGATAACTCTGGACAATAGGTGACTGAAACTGGGCAAATCTTAGACATTTTAGAGCTTTTTTTGTTCATCATGGTTCAGCAGCTAGTTGTGTTTCAACCAATCTTGAACATTTAAATGCACCTACCAATACTGAAAGACAGAACTTTGATTTATTAAGACCTTTTTCTGATGAAGAAATCTGGCAAGCTGTCAGGTCTATTGGAACTGAAAAAGCTCCAAGACCAGATGGTATAACTAGTCATTTTTATCAGTTTTTCTGGCCTTTAATTAAAGATTCTGTGTGTAAGTATGTGAGGGAGTTTTTCTATGCTGGTGTGTTAGATACTTCTATGAATGAAACACATATAGTGGTTATTCCAAAGATAGAAGATCCACAGCTGCCTAGTCAGTTCAGACCTATAAGTTTGTGTAATGTTAGTTATAAGATTATCACAAAACTGATGGTGCATAGAATCAGGCCTTTATTGAAAGATCTTGTTTCCCCTTTTCAAAATGCATTTGTGCCTGGCAGATGTATATGAGATAATATAATGATTGCACATGAAATTATTCATACTTTACTTCAGAAAAAAACATCTAAAACACAATATATGGCCTTGAAACTTGACATCGCAAAGGCCTATGACAGACTGCAATGGTCTTTCATTCAATCTGTGTTGCATAAGTTTGTATTTCCTAGTATTTGGATTGATAGAATAATGACATGTGTGAAGTCTTGTTCTTTTAGAGTCAAAATCAATGGTTTTTTATCTGAAACTTGGAATCCTTCCAAAGGATTGAGGCAAGGAGATCCCTTATCTCCCTACCTCTTTATTCTTTGTCAGGAAATTCTTATAAGAGAGTTGTTGCATCAAATGTCTGTAGGTCAGTTAGATTGTTTAAAAGCAGCACCAAGGGCACCAGACATTCCCATCTTATGTTTTGCAGATGACTGCATGCTATTCCTCAAATCCAATGATAAGACCATTAACACTTTCGTTAATTGCTTGAGGAATTATGAGGAAACAGTAGGACAGGGAGTGTGTTGGGAAAAGTCAAGAATTATTTTTTCTCCTAATACACCACAAGACATACAGGATTTTCTGCTGGAAACTTTAAGAGTTGTAGAAAATCAACCCTTAGATAAATACTTGGGAATACCTTTTATCATGGGTAGACAGAAAAAAGTGTTTTTTAATCACATAATAGATAGGATTATGAAAAGAATTGATGTATGGTATAATAGATTCCTATCTTATGCAGGTAGATTAATCTTAATCCAAAGTGTCACAACTGCTATACCTGCTTTTTTCATGTCAGTAGTAAAATTACCTGTTTCTATTATTAGGAAAATTGACAGTCTTAATAGAAACTTTTTGTGGAACTCTAAAAAGGAAGGAAGAAGTCCCCCTAAAGTAGGATGGAAAAAAGTTTGCCAGCCCAAAGCCCATGGGGGCCTGGGAATTAGGAACCTAGAGTTTCTAAACAAGGCTTTTTTGTTTAAGTTAAATTGGAGACTTGTTAATGATTCTAGCTCCTTATGGGCTCAAGTTTATATAGGGAAGTATAAATTTCAGGACATGGCATGGCAATGGGTAGCTAAACCTTATAATAGTTGGTTTTGGAAATGTCTGGTAAGTGTCTATCCAACTTTTACTACTTTTTTAAGGTGGCAGATAGGAAATGGGCATAACGTTAAGTTTTGGACTGATCCCTGGCTCAAGGAAGGTCCTCTCATTGATCTGGTAACTGTAGTTGGTGATCAGTCAAGTTATCAAATTGTTAATCAGGTTATCAGTAGACATGAGAATTGGGATATAGATGTACTAGCAACTCTTCTCCCTGAATCTTTAATTGCAAAAATTCAAGGATACCCCCTCTCCACTGGTGACATGGATGACTCTATGTTATGGAAGGGAAATCCTCAGGGTGTGTTTACAATTAAATCTACCTATTTAAACTTATGTGCTCAGTCAAAATCTTTACCAGATTGGCCTTGGTTAAGAATATGGAAGTTACAGTCAATACCTAGGGTGAAATTCTTTGTGTGGCTGGTAGTTTATGATAGACTAGCAACTAGACATAGATTATGGAAGTAAGGGGTTACACAGGATCCTAAATGCCCTCTATGTGGTGCAGCTGAGGAAACACAAACTCATTTGTTTTTTATGTGCACAAAGCTTCAGTTTTTCAGAAGTATGTATATGCCTGATCTCTGTGTCCAAAATGATACTAGCTGTGCTCAAGTTTTTTTCTCTCTAAAGCATAACTCAGAACAACAGTTGAAATTGATTCATGGAGCCTGCATAATTTGGAGATTTAGAAATAATTTGTTGTTTTAATCCAAAACCATCAACCAGTATGAGATGCTAACTATGGCCAATAAATGTCAGTTTGCACCACTCCCCACCCCTGCCGCCTTGAAAACCATGTTTATTTGTAAATGGTCCCCTCCCCCACCAGGTTTTGTGGTCATGTTTCCTGATGGTTCTGCCTTAGAAAGTGGTCATGCTGGATTGGGAGTCTTATTAGTTAATGAACATGGCGCTTTTTGTAGAGCAATTTCTGAATATATTGGATGCATAGACATCAACACTGCTGAATTATGGGCTGTTAAAACTGGTTTATTTCATGCTTTACAGCTTGGTTATTCAAAAATCTTAATTCGCACGGACTCACAATATGTTATATCTTGCTATTGCAGGCAGGTAGCACCAGTTCAACAGGCTAAGAATCTGATCAACGAAGTCAAGAAGATGATTCCGAATTTTCACACCATCCAACTCCAAGCAATATATCGAGAAGGCAATTCGACGGCGGATGCTCTCAAAATTTGCCAGTAGACTTTTTAGGGACAATAATGTAGTTCTACCACATCCCGACTCCAACCTATGTAAGGTGCCGAGTCGGATCTGGGACCTTCCACCTAGGTGGCTTTTGTCTTGTTTCAAATCTGATGTATCTAGGGAAACGACTCGGTTAGTCGCTCAGCCCATGGAACAAGCGTTGTATGATATCATGTTGTGATGAATAAAAGAACTACTTACTCAAAAAAAAGCTCTAATATATTTCCACACCTACACTACTTTACTATCTTATAAATTATAATATTCCTAAACCCACTCCAGCACCACCTTATAACTATCTAGATTGGACATAATTAAAAAAAAAAGCTACCTTTTTTTTTTGAAACGGCAAATCTAATTATCGTACTCCTACACTAATCCTTAACCACCTTATATCTACAAATACACCCATACCACCTTATAACTCCACATAAATACATACCACCTTATGACTCCGCCGGGGTTCG
>JAQRGC011588976.1:0-10166 GCA_028659135.1 Plantago lanceolata | reverse complement strand
GCACGAAGGGGATACTCCCAGTCAAGGGGGCCCTTTCCGGATTTGGAGGAGGACCGGTGAAACCCGTGGGCGCCCTATACTTAGCGGTTTCCATGGGCGAAGCAACGAAGAGGGCCACACATTTGCTCATGTTTATGGTGGTCGATATGCCATTCGACTATTGCATCCTTTTTGGGCGTCCGGGCATAAACCAATTCAAGGAAATACCCTCCACATTCCACAACAAGATGAAGTTTCCTACCCCATATGGGGTTGGAGAAATTATTGGGGATAGGAAGATGGCTTGGAAGTGTTATTCCATGTCCACGCGCTATTGCAACAATGATTCTGAAGGAGAGCTCATGGTTCTAAGCCACTTGGGGGGACTCCCGGAGATCCTCACTCTTGAAAATGGGGAGCCCAGCCCCAAGGAACATGAGGAATATGAAGTCATCCCCGAAGCCCCATGCGCACCCACTCCTACTAGGAGACACCTCCAAGAAAACCGGATTGAGCCCCGTGAGGAGGTCCGAGAGGTCCAGATCGTCGATGGGTACCCCGAAAAGGTGGCCCGGATAGGAAGCGAGATGTCCCTTGAAGTGGAGCTCAAGCTCATAGAGTTCTTGAGAAAGAATGCCGACGTCTTCGCTTGGGGTACAGAGGACTTGAAGGGGATCGATCCTAGGGTTGCCGTGCATCGCCTCAAGGTGGACCCCAAAGTTACCCACTTGAGACAAAGAAAGAGAGATTTTTGTGCTGCCGATAATGAGATTATCGCGGAGGAGGTCCAGCGCCTACTTAGGGCAGGGCATATCAAGTCAGTTATGTATTCCAATTGGATTTGCAATGTTGTCTTGGTCCAGAAGGCCCCCGGCAAGTGGAGAATGTGCAATGACTTCACTCTCCTAAACAAGTTTTGCCCAAAAGACCCATATCCCCTACCGCGGATCGATGTGCTAGTCGACTCTACGGCAGGGTGTGCGTTCCTAAGCTTCTTGGACGCCTACCAAGAGTTCTATCAGATCCGCATGGCCAAGGAAGACGTTGAAAAGACCGCCTTCTTTGCTAATGGAGCCGTGTACTGCTTCAACGTAATGCCTTTTGGTCTGAAGAATGCGGGATCCACTTATCAAAGGCTCATGAACAAGATGTTCGCTGAAGAGATTGGGAAGACCATGGAGGTCTATGTTGACGACGTACTCGTCAAGAGAAAGGTGGAAGATCAACACATAGCCCACCTCACCAAGTGCTTCGCCATCCTAAGGAAATATGGCATGAAACTGAACCCCGCCAAGTGTACCTTTGGTGTGAAGGGGGGAAAGTTTCTGGGTTACATTGTAACAGAAAGGGGCATTGAAGCAAATCCAGAAAAAATTAGAGCTATCCAAGAGCTCCCTCATCCTACCAACATCCATGAGGTTCAACAATTGGTGGGAAAGGTTGTGGCACTTAGCCGTTTCATAGCAAGATCGGCAGAGAAGAACTTACCATTCTTCAAGGCCCTCAAGAAGACCGAGAATTTCGTATGGGGCAAGGAGGCTCGGGCCGCCTTTGAAGATCTCAAAGGCTACTTGCAGAGCCCCCCGCTACTTGCCAAGCCAGAGCTAGGAGAGCCCCTCTACCTCTACTTGGCTATCTCGGACCTCACTATTAGCTCCGTACTTGTGCAGATCAAGGGAAGCGAGAATCTCCCGGTTTACTACTTGAGCAAGGCCCTCTCCCCGCCGGAGACCCGTTATTTGGAGATTGAGAAATATGCCTTTGCCGTGGTGCACGCTGCAAGGAAGCTCAAGCCCTACTTTGGGGCTCACAAGATCATCGTGTTAACTAGTCAGCCCCTCAAGCAAGTCCTTGAAAGGGCAGAAACCTCGGGGAGGATGGCGAAATGGGCAATCGAGCTCTTTAAGTTCAATATTGAGTTTCAAGGCCCTACTTACAAGAAGGCCCAAAACTTGGCAGATTTCCTAGCCTCATACCCATCGGAGTCCCAAGGCCACCCTTCAGATATGGCATGGGAGCACCCCGAACTGGAGAACAGGGGGACAACCCACCCAGAGGCCCCTACCGCCATGCTAGTTGACACCGGATCGGGTAGTAGCTCACCACCGATCGAGAGCCCACGGCAAGAGATGCAGACATGTTTCTGCTTGAAGAGCCCCAAGGTCTCCCTAAGGCCATGCAAGACTCCGCGAAGTGCAAGGCTCCTACCCCCATCCCCGAGAAGGATGAGGAGCCCCCAAACAAGCGAAGAGAGCTCGTCGACCATGGAGATTTTTGGGAGTTACAAGTTGATGGTTCCGCAACCGGGAGGTCCGCGGGCATCGAGATCTACCTAACTAGCCCATCAGGTGCCATTCTCCAGTATGCCATCACTTTAGATTTCAAGGCCACCAACAATGAAGCAGAGTATGAGGCCCTCCTCTCGGGCATGAAAATGGCAATGGCTTTAGAAGTCAAAAAGCTCCATGCTTCGACTGACTCACAACTGGTGGCCTCCCACTATTCTGGAGCCTTCGCCACACACCAAGCTTCAATGGTGGAATACTTGGCGGTCTTGAAGAAAGAAGCTGAGGGATTTGAGGAGTTCAAACTTTCCAAGTTCCTTAGAGAACATAATGAGAAGGCCGATGCCTTGGCAAGATTTGCATCCGCCTCAGGAGCCCTCGATACTCGAGGTGTGATCCTCGTGAATGTTTATGTACCCTTCCTACTTGCAAGCAAACACCAAGTCTTAGGAATCTCCGAGGACCTTGCATGGATGTATGACTTAGTTGCATACTTGGTGCACGGGACTCTCCCCGAGGACCCCATCAGAGCCAGAAGGGTACAATATCGCTCCTATCGCTACTACCTTCGCGGTTTGGATCTTTACAAAAGATCCGTTGGAGAAGTTGATTTGAGATGTGTCAGACCAGGGGAGATTGAACCCATCCTTGAAGAAGTCCATGCCGGAAGTTGTGGGAACCATACCGGGGGACGCGCTTTGGCCAAAAAGGTGTGGAGGCAAGGGTATTATTGGCCCTCACTCACGAAGGATGCCATGCTCTTCTCCAAGAGGTGCTTGGAATGCCAGAAACACGCCAACATACCGCA
Source organism: Plantago lanceolata (assembly GCA_028659135.1). NCBI lineage: Eukaryota > Viridiplantae > Streptophyta > Magnoliopsida > Lamiales > Plantaginaceae > Plantago > Plantago lanceolata. Next base: position 7,094 of record JAQRGC011588976.1, on the reverse strand, counting down.
CCAACCTACCGCCCCAATGATCCCTATCCCCATCACATGCCCGTTTGATCAATGGGGGTTGGACATTGTTGGCCCCTTCCCGGTCGGGACCGGTCAAAAGAAGTTCATCATTGTGGCTGTTGAGTACTACTCAAAATGGGTGGAAGCCGAAGTTGTGAGCACCATTACTGAGAAAAGGGTCATGGCCTTCATTGCAGGAACAGAGTGTGTCGCTTCGGGGTCCCACGGGTCCTCATATCCGATAATGGGACCCAATTATCCGGCCACAATCTCAAAGAATGGTGCAAGTTGAGGAATATAGAGCAAAGGTTCACTTGTGTGGGACACCCCCAGGCTAACGGTATGACCGAGGTCACCAACCGCGCCATAGTCAGAATGTTGGAAAGGCGTGTAGCTGAGCATAAGAGAGACTAGGTGGAAGAACTTGACGGGAGTGTTGTGGGCTCACCAAACTACTTCCAAGGTTGCCACAAGGGAGACTCCCTTCAACTTGGTCTACGGATCTGAGGTCGTCATCCCAGTCGAGACGGTTCTCGAGACAATGAGGATCCAAGGCTACCAACCCAAGGATAATCATACCGCCTAGACTTTCGACCTTGATATGCTTGATGGCATCCGCACTGAGGCCCTCGCCAACATCCTAAGGTACCAAGCCATTGTTGCACGTGCCTACAATAAGATTGTGAAGACCCGCGAGTTCCAAGTTGGAGATCTGGTCCTTAGGAAGCGGGACATTCTGAACAATGTTGGCAAGATGGGAGACAACTGGGAGGGCCCCTACAAGATCATAGCCTCAAGGAAAAATGGGTGATATGAACTAGAAGATGATCAGGGGAAGCAAGTCCGGAGGCCATGGAACTCGAAGAACCTCACCAAGTTCTATGCTTGACTGAGCCCCCCATTGTGACAAGATTCAGTGAAGGAGTGAATGAAGCAGTACTTTTGGATCCCGGACCTCAAAGTCCCGGAGTTTTTGTAATTGGCCTAGGAGCCCCCCGTTGTAATTCAAGAAGTTGATCAATACAACGTTTCATTTTGCGCCATTCCATCTCATCAATTTGAGGATCAACACTGGGTTCGTAAGTAAACTCTGAGATCCTGGGCTCCCTGGTTGGGGCCCCCCTTTTATACATCGGGTGGAGAAAAGACTTATGTCATTATCTCTATTACAACCTATACAATTCCATAACTGTCAGTCAGATCCACTGAGGAAATTCCCTAGCTAAGAATCTTCCTTGAAGTGTGACATCAACTAGAGAACTGGCAAGTTATATTACATAGACTCACGCCAAGAGAACACTCCCGACTGGGGGGACTGACTCCCCCACGCCAGTGTTCTTCAAGTTACCAAACTTAAAAATTGTCAAATATTACTTGGCCGTAAGCTAAGCCTGAGGCACGTCTGCCATCCATCAAGGCCTTGAGTCGTAGTACCGGGAGTCGGGTGAAGGGATGCCAGTGTCCTAAATTGTTATAATGCATTGGAAGTGCTATTGTGAAAGACTTAGCATTTGTTCCAATCTGTTAAGCAATAGACACCACGATTAGGATGCTCTGGGACCCATACTTGAACATGTACTTCGGCCCGCACTCTTGCAAGAATCGGGATCGGAGACATTGTCGCAAATATTTGGGTGAAAAATACTACTTAAAATTGCTTAAGTGTTATTCACTCGGAAGTGAATCACTAAGTAATTGGGTATGTCGCTTACGACCCCGACAATCGCCTCAATAAAATGCGGGTCTCAGACCCTGAAAAGCCCGTCGTTCATAGACTACAGGTGGGGATCGGATCCTGTAAGGTCAGCTTTTATCTACATTTGCTAAGTGATCAACACTTAGAAAATATTTCAATCAAATGAGATACTAGTTATACAAATAGAATTATACGTCCCCCATGCAAGGGAAAAATTTGCAAGCCGCTCAAGAGGCGACTCGACTTATATAATCAAACTTACGACCCCCAGATGAACGGGAGCCGGGAAATATATAAGTTAAGATTCATATTGTGATGAATAAAAAAGACAAGTACTGAAAAGGAAATTGTTCAAATAGTACAAATGTTTCACGGGGCATACCCCGACTTGAATCATTCAGGAGTCAGCTGGAGGGTGTCGGTCGGAGTGGAGGCGTTGGTCGGAGTCGGGACGACAGGAGGAGTCTGGAGGTCGGCTTCTTCAATAGCCTTGCGTTCTGCTTCGCGCTCGGCTTCTTCCTTTGCGGCATACCTTGCCTCCCGTAACTGTATATGCTTCTACTCACGCTCGCGGAGGGCAATGTACTCTTTATCCTTCTTCTGCTCTAGCTCGGTACGCTTGGCCACGACCACAACATAGTCGGGGTGCTGGAAGACCTCTTATTTCCCGACCACCGGGCTCGGTATGTGTAAGAATTTCTCATTTCTATACACGAGCTTGGCGATCGGCTCAATAACCCCGAACCGGATCAACTTGGGGATCCAGGACGGAAGCAGATATTTCTCGGGGGCACGCTAGTCGGGACTGCGGGGGTCGTGTATGGGGAAGAATTCCTCCTTCACCATCTCTCCTTGATCCAGAGTAGGATCGAGTGTATACTTATTAAAGGCCCCATCCGCCTCCGGATCCAGTTCAAACTCGGCCAAGTTCAGGTTCTCATCTATAAGTCCCTTGGCCTTTAACTGCTGGATCGCAGCCTCGTACCCCTCCGCCTTCAAGGCAGCCTCACGCACTGTAACCTGGAAGCGATAAGTGATGCTCCCCAAGTAGTCCTTCACCTCCTCATATCTCGCGGAGGCCAACCACCTCAGCATTTTGGTGCGGAAGTCGTACAACTTCTGGTCTATCATGATGAATGTCGAGTCAACTCTACGAAAGTCGGTCCTCCACCGATCCCGGGTCAGATTAGCCTGCCCAACCTCCAGCTTCAACTGCTCCGCCTCCAGGCCCTTCAACTCTAACTCATTCCTTGTCTTTTCCAACTCCGCCTCCAGAGTCGTGACCTGGGATCGGGACATTTGGAGCCCCTCATTCAGCTCTTCTACAGCACGACTGCTGTTCCCCCTGGCCTCCGCGGTCGTCGCCACGGAAGCCCAATCATTGAGCTGAAAATACATGGAAAAATTACAAGTGTTAGAGATGTTTATACTACTACACTGTACACGACTGTGGTGCACTAATGCTAGAGAGGAAAATCATGTACCTGAGCCGCGAGGTCCTTCAGAGACATCAGTCTCTCCTCCGGGGTCATCTCCACCAAGCAGGTCTTGTACCCGTCCCGAGCCGCAGCACTCGCTAGGGTTGCCAGTCGGGGAACCCTTGTACTATGGGTACTTCCCCCGGCCCCTGCACCAGGCGCTGATGCCACCTCCGGTTCCTTTCTCTTGTTCCCGTGGCCGGAAACCTCACCCTGAATCTCCACCCGGTTTGCCTCTGCCACCGCACTCGGGGACGCCGTCCCTTCACCCGTCTTCGCGGCCTTTAGCTCTTGGTACTTGATTATGTCGGCCAGAGGGTTCATATCCAGCTTGGTAGCCGGATTGCTTGTCCTCTCGCCCCTGGAGCGGGCGACAACATTCTCCTTTTGTTGCTGAAGGGCAATGGCGAAGAAATCCATTTGTCCTTGATTCTCCCAGTAACCTAAAAAAGATGGAGCATGGATTAAATGCATGGCGATCGTAGAAGAGACAAAGAAGCAATATAAAAAATTGCCAAGTATAAAACAGTCGGATGATGGTAAATCTACGACCCAGAGCCCTACGATCTACATACCCAAATTCGGGATGCCTTTGCAATCCACGACTACTTGACTCACGCCCGCCAAGTAAGGCAGCGGGCGCGCTGTGTAACAGAAGAAGAATTTTTTCTGGTCATCCTCAAGACCATGTAACTCCCTAAGCCAACTTGGCACTGCATTCTGGCGTCTTGGCAGTTTGGGACTCACGAAGTCGCCCTTGAAGAACTTCTTCTGAAGACCCCACTTCTTGTCCTGCGACCGCCGGCAAAAGACATACCTGGGCCACCAATCCGTCCCCCAGGACGTAGGAATGTCCCTGATCCATGAGTACCCGGATCGGGAAGATAGAAAGAACATGTATTTGTTGTCCTTACTCGGGGCAACACGAAATGCGGTCAGCAGGTTGGCCACGTTGAACTCAATACCTTTTTGCTTGCAGTAGACTGCGAAGCACATCATGAAGCCCATACTGTTGGCCATAAGCTGGCTTGGATTCATACCCAGCTCATTCAGGATATTCTTCATCACCAGAGACGGGGGAATCCTCCACCCCGCCTTGAGCTGGCACTCGTGAACCGCAATATAACCCGGGGGCGGGTTGTAGAACGTGAACTGCGGCTCCGGTGCAATAACTTCAATGTATGATGAAATCTCATACATCTTTCTCCAGTGCTTAATATCGCGACTGGTCACGGTGTACTGGGGCACGTGTAGGCAGCGCCCGGTCCTCATTCAGCTCTCCCTCTGGGTCGGGGAGCACAATTGGGACTCTGTCCGGTGGAAACTTGATCTCATCTGCCTGCTCCCCTCCCCGCCTCCCAGTCCGGGTGACCTGTCTGTTAAAAGTGGAGCTTTGGGAGACCCCGCTCCCCCTCTCGTAGCTCGGTCACTGTTCGTCCCTGGGCCGGGGGAGCCATATCCCCGCCCGCCGATTCATCAACGGCCTCATCCACGAACTCCACTATACAAAGGAACTATGTTCCCCGTCCCAGCTTCCCTCCCGTACACGGTTCGCTCTTGTCGGGGAGGTGGGACGGAGCTTGGTCCCGCTCCAGAGGCATCTCGCCTTGCCCTTTTCAGAGGCACTTCTTCTTCCTCCTCCTCGGAGTCATCAACATTTTCAGCCACTTTCTTGGCTCTTTCTTCAAATTCATTTAAAGTGAGTATACTGTCCAGGTCCCATCCACTGTTCCCGGTATCCATTATCAGAGGTTCCGCCTCAATCACCCCCCTCCGCTCCCCGTCCTCGAATTCTATATGCTCCCCGGACTCGGTCACTGTAAAGAGACGATTGGGGTCAGGAGTGGAAGGGCGCGACAGTCGTGTCTTAGAAGCACGACCACCGGCATAAGAAGGCAAATGAAAGGAATCAAAAGAATCAAAAGGTAGGGCTCTATAGTTCCTACCAAGATGGGCGATCCAGGTGCAATAGTATTTGAACCTCCGAGCGTCATCCCATGGAATGTCGTCAAACTCCACGGGCCAGTTGATTGGCATCTACTGCAACTCCTCGATAGAGGACTGGGAGATCCTGAGTCCCATCAATACCTTATCCTTCCCGGGCACGGGGCGATGGGAGGAGCCCACCTCTTGAATCTTTTCGGAGGACGAGCTCTAGGCCTCGTCTCCACTCTCCAGAAGTACGTCGTAGCCCTCAGCGTAGTCTTCAGATTCACCTCGATTCTGGGAGTCGGACCTTGTCTCGGACATCCTACACGGAAGGCAAAAAGAAGGTGTTTAGGATGGTTTGATGTCCGAGAGTAGCGAAATTATCACTTACCCCTACTCCGAAGACTACCTACCCGACCCCGGCACCCGTACACATATACAAACACAAGATTAAGGACATTAATAAGCAAAGTATGCATAATTACTTACTTGTTAAAAAGTTGGATTGGTTGTGCGAGATTACGCGCGACTCGGAGACGTTCCTGGTAGTCGGAATGAAGAAACTTTCGTTGGTACGACGGTCGTTGGATCATTCTGGCACTTGGGAATGCTAATTATAGTGAGAGAAAGTTCTTCTTAGAGAGATAAAGATAAAAAAAAATTCAGATTGGATTTTGACCCCCTATTTATAGAGGGCGGCTAAGCCCAGACAGCCCGCGGGCCTCTTTATCCAACGGTCGGCCTGCATACCTCGAGAACTCCAAACGACGCCGCGATTATACCAAAAGGCGTGTCATAATTACACACCACTTCCCCAAAAGACGTGTCGGTCGGCCAGCCCGGAGATCCGCGTGACAGTCGTGGTAATTACCACCGCGACGTGCACCCGTGTGCCGCAGCCGTGACCTCCCGATGAGAGACGACCATCACGGGTTACTGTATGCCAGACGGATCTACTTTCAAAACTCCGTTCTGCATCCATTTGGCCTCTGCCATGGCCCCCGTACGCCAGACTCCATTTACCACGTATGCTTTGGCCCGATTGCCATCCCTTCAACAATTGTGATTCTCTTCTGAATAAATACCTCCTTTTTTTACCTAAGTCTTAGATTTTTTTCTCAGACTTATCTAAAACAGGGGGGAGGGGAGAACGGAGAGATTCACGAGAGTACCAGAAGATATGGCAATCGTGGGAACTAAGCACACGCCAAAGACGGAAAAATACCGATTCATTGACGACTCCGACGGCTACATTACGCACTTAGAATTCCTCAACCATCTCCTACTGCGATACTTCAGAACTGGGGGGACTTATGATGGTGTATAAATATCACCAAACGAATTAATATGCGCTCCAGCATGAATTCTTCGAAAGGACCAAGGACAAGTAGCCTTGAGTCGTCTGAATGAATCATAAATGCTAAAAGAGCCCCTGTCCCCCAACCCACTTATCCTTAGGACGTGCCCAAGACTGTCTCCATGGTCCCGACACTCGTAGCCACCAAGGGGCCGATCTGGGATCATGGAACAGCTGAAAACAACTGCTTATGAGAGAGATCATGGGATGGCAGTCGTGAGTGACAAAAGGCCGACTACCATCCCACGATCCAAAGTCGGGGTCCAACAATGACAGTTCCAGAGATGGGTCCCCAAGCTACTCCCCGACCGCCAGACAGGGGCCCACCAAGTCAGCCTCCTTTAGTTGGGCTTGTCTAAGGGCTTGGTCAATATCTATTGGGCTTTGGCCCAATAAAAGCCCATGAACCTTGTCCCTTATCTAGCTTCAACCTGAGGATGACACTTGTCACTCATCCATGCAGCCTAGTACAAGGGCTACCACTATAAATAAGGGTCACCTACCCTCATTTATGGACATTGGATATTGGTCACTAGCACTCAATACAAAAGAGAGATCTCAAGTAAGCTCCACTACCTCCACTCTCATACTTGGGGCCTAACCCCCAACAAGTAAAGTCTTAACTCCGTCTTGA
>JAQRGC011588587.1:0-13086 GCA_028659135.1 Plantago lanceolata | reverse complement strand
TTTTTTTTTTTTTTTTGGTAAAGCTTTTTGTTCTGTTTTCAGTGACAAGCCATATTGCACGGTTTTCTGCCGGAGTGAGGCGATGAATAAGGCCGGTTACAAATAACTCCGAGAGCAACCGGAAGGAATCGAGGAACAACCAGATCAAGAATTTTGTGGTATTATTACTTATAAGGCTTAATAAGTATTCGATTTTTGTTTATTGGATTCTTTTATTATCTGAAGAATTGTGATGATGTTCATTGAATTTCGTCGAATTTTGATTACTTTATAAACATGATATGTTCTGCTGCATTGTTTTTCATGATTCTATATAATCCATCAAGGCTCAAGAACAGAATCAGCTGATTCTTTCAGCTTATTGCACTTTCTATTTATCTTGGATATATAATCAATACAGTTTATCAACATGAATATAATCTTGATATCTATATGAATATAGAATACCTATACATGATTGTACTAGCTCCACTCTATATATATACCAATACCTTCACACAATAGCCTAATTAACCACTGCAGGTTTTCAGATGTTTGTTTATTGCATCACATCCAAACAGAAACTCTTACTAGTGGTGTTTCCTTCCAGTGCAACACCATCTCGTGTTCGCTGTCCCCTTCGATCTGTACTTTGTACGAATTCTCCCTCTCGTTCACCAAATGCCTAGCTTCCGCCAGGCTTTCTTGGCTGAGTTTTCGTCCCTCCAGTCCTGTTACTCCTTGAAAGTTTGTCATCTGTGTTGACCAGGCAAGGGGGCACATAAATGGTGCTAGAAACAGACTTTCCAGTGCCGTTCTTGCTTCCACGAGGTAACCGGGGAAATTCTTTTCCAACGATTCAAAAATCGCTTGGTAGTGTCTCATAACCTTTTCAAAAGGTGGAGTGTAGCCCGAATTCGTGCTCAAACTTTCTACGGCTTCTCCATCACCAAGAATCAACATTCCTGGTAGATCAGCCAACAACTCTTTTGCAACCTTCACAAACTCGGTTACACAGCTCCTTGGCCTTCGTCTGCCCATATGTGGAAGCCCCACCATGCAGTTAAACACCAACCATTCATGCTTCTGTTCTGTTCTTTTCATTCTCATCAGATCATCAACAACAACTGCAATCTCCTTTTCCTCGATTACTACGTTTAAGCCGCACTGGTTTGCATGATTCTGCAGCCTTTCTTTAGTCCTCTCAAAGTCCCAACAAGAGGAGGCAGATTCCTCTTCTGGTTTGATCGATGTGAGCCTCAACGCCTTGTGTTTCCGGGCCAAGGCCTCAATCACCTGAGGCAACTGAATCGCTTCTCCCATATCAAAGTCAATCAAATGTACTACCTCTGTATCATCAGGCACATTTTCCAGAATAGTCGAATTAGCAACTAAATGAGCAAACCTCCCATTCGGCAGGGCTTGGTAAAACACCTTGAAGGCTGCATAAAAGTTCTTGATTGACTCTTGCCTCAGGTATTCGCCCTGATCCTCTCGGGACTGGAACAAGTTGTAAGCAACACGTTCAATCGTGTTGCCTATCGGACTACTTTTCTCCTTCACCGACTTAGCAATTACATCTGCAAGTTCCTTCTCACCGTTCTCTACAGCCTCTCCATAAGCCCTTAGAAGGTGAAGGAGAATCGAATAGCCATCCAACACCATCTCGTCCCCTGGCAAAACTACTGCCATGTCCAGAGGAAACTGTACAGAGTTCTGGCTAGAGTCTAACGAAAAACACGGGCTCCACTCATCGCCCTCCATGGTCAGTGGAGAGGAAGAATTCCCTTCACTGCAATTTTCATTTATCCACTGACAAAACTCATCAATTTCTTCACTAGGAATAGTCTCAAAATCCAACTCCATACCTGAACCAGCATGGATTTCGTCACCGAAATTTTCAAAGTCAACGAACTCATCGGTAAGCATGATCGGGGCATATGAGTTCGACGAATCATTGGGAGAGGGGTATGAACTGGGGAAGTCAAAGTGTTTATTCGCGGAAAAGATCATCGTTTCTTGATCATAAGGCATGTTATGATCAAGGGTTGAGGTTACAAAGTTGAAGGCAGGCCAAGAGGGAAGAAGCAACTCAGATTGCATCATCTTCGTTACTTCGTATATGTGTATTGAAGATCAGAGGAGTGGGGGGGAATTAAACTGTGTAACTGAGCCTCAATTTATATACATGAATTCTGCCATAGATGTTGACATGAAACCATTAAACTATGCATAGGAAAGACTACTCTATTGGTGATATACAAAATTATTCATTATATTATAGTGAAGTTTCCTCCAAATTCCTCTTTCCTTTTGAAATTTTCTTGGATTTTACATGACAAACTCATTAGGCCAATTTTTTTATAACTGGCTTCTTGAAAACCATTTGATGTTGCTTTCAAGGTTATGTCCTTTAGTAGAGTAATTTCATTTAGTACAGAGAGCTTAACATAGCAGTCCATTGGGTCCCAAAGTGTCGAAATCATGGTGATGACATATGAATAAGAACATAAATTTTCCTCAGTTTGCCTACCATAGCCGCTTTGCTTGATAGGGAAACTTTCGAGTTTCTTATTCTTTTCTTACAGAGAAAGGGAAATGTAGGTACATAAAAGGCACTAGTGAGCTCTTTATCCTAGTGAATCAGCGTATGCTACGTGTATCGATAATAGATTCATAACGTTAATTGCCCCATGCTTCAGTGAAATGTTCTTGAAAACAGTGAGTTCGATAATCACATCTGGATATGCTTTATAAAACATCTGTTTTTTAGCTTATTTAATATTTTTATAGCAGAAACTGTTTTCTGTAAACACTTCTTTTCTACTTCTGCTACATATAAAGAATAGGAGTCTTAGATAAACTGTTGCAAACAGGCATTGAGTGAGCTACATGGATAGGCTTAAACGGGAACCTACTCGTTTGTCTCTGGCTTTGAACAGTAAGAATAAATCCCAGAAAGGGAATACTTTTGAGTATTCCATCATTGGATCTGCTATTCGTTCATTTCTCACAGCCTTGCATTGAGAAAGTCGACACGTCTCTGAGGCCACATGTTGTGAATTGCCAGCTTGTTAACAGCCTGTTTAGTGTTAACAACTTTATATGATGTTGGTAGTTTCATAAGTAAATCTCCTCTGGATAAAGAAACATATACTCCTAATGCAAACACAATACGAATATGTGATGTACTTGTTTCAAGTACTCAGTAGTCCATATCCATACACAGAACAAGTCAATGGGGATCTGTTGGTCATTTCATAAGACAATGATAATCGAATAAAGTATCAAGAAGATAACAAAAGTATTCGTTCTTATCAACAGTTTCCATAACGATTGATAGATCATCCAATAGTTAATTCTGCCGTGATAGATACGTTTTGTAACATATTTTACGAGGTGATGATCATTCAATCCACACCATGTATACAATACTTGCATGTTTTATTGGCAACTATTGACCTATTGTACGATATTTTGTGGATGATATCCTTTGCCACCATATCTTCAGTTATCTCTTGAAAAGTGACAAAGTTTTGAGCTCTTATTTTAGTATCTAAATTGACCCCTGACACGTTTGATTCGTTTCCTGAAGCCAGAAAATGGGATCTCCCGACCTTATGGAATCCCTATCTATCGTCTTCACGTGAGTAAACTGAACAATCTTTATCCATTTCATGCATTATGGATCATCTTTTGTTACATGAACAGCTGTTTCACTGATTCATTTTAACCGATTGATAGTACCATAGCAGTTTTTTTTTCTTTCTGTCAATAAGCTTTGCAGATGATAGGATATACGTGATTTCCCTGCCTATATGCGAAGAATTCTTCATACATACTTTGGTTAAAAACCAAAACAAGACTTAAATAACGTACATATCGATATATAATGTCGTGAATACCTCTTGTATTTCTTAGTTTCTTACATCTGCAGAATGCATAAATTGTTTGACATAATGACTTATCCGATCAGCTTTGTTAGTGCAGTCAAGTATGTATCTATGCTATAGTATAATATTGAAGGCCGGAATAGTTGTCTTTCTTCTTGTTTTACGCTGTAACTTGTACGTTACCCTTTCTTTGCTGCACAGAGCTAGAATATTCATGTTAATTTCTTGTCTTGATCATCTGTCAGTATGTAACTATATTAGAAAATGATGGAGACCAATTCTTGATCATAGTCCGATACAAAATGATATCCGCACCATGTTGCTATACTTAAATCATGGCAATTTTGTCATGTTTATTGCTATTATAAATTTATAGTGAAATGATTTTCCTTTTTTCTTTTTTTTGGTGAATGAAACTTCAGACAGAAGTACTTAAAAGTTAAAACAGCAGTTAATTCAGATGTTACAAATCAATTGAGACGGTATCAGGGACTGAAAATGGGATTAGTTGTAATTGCAGGACTTGGATGCAAGTATAATAAATAAGCACAAGGACTGAAATGAAAGGAAGAAAATGTAATGTACGAAACTGGAATTAGTGGAAGCATCTCTTCCTCACTGAATCGCGACATCAACATAAAAGTGCACGCTTTTGCACAAGATGTTGTACGTATAGCTTCGCAATATGTACCCACAAATATTAGGGATTTTGAATCCTACAACTTTTAATTCTTTGTTTATTTTCTACTTTTCCTTGTTTCTTTTTTAGATTTCTACTTGTATGAGACTAATCCGATCAATGAGGAAGAATTTGTTCCATTCATCTTAAGTTCAGTCAAGTTCATTCAATTTAATTCAGTTAAATTGAACGGGTAAGGACATTAGAACAACATTAAGAATGCGACCCTATCGAACAGAGACACTTACAAATTACAGGTACATGCATTAGAACTCAATTGCAATAATATTACACAAAACACTTACATATATATTCTCTTTGGTGTTGCCAATAATATTCAGATGAGTCACCACATATATTCTCCTAGATTCCCAATTAATCTTTCACTGAGTCATTCTTTCTTTATGCTTCCACAGAATTCATTTTTGGTTTTTTGGTATTAACGTACATACCAGAGTATAAAATTATCACACGTAATAGTGTTACAGACAAGTATAAAAATTAAAAAAACAAGCAATGTTCTATAATTATTAGCCACGAATTAATATGCTTAATTAGTCTAATTTTTAAGAGTACTTAAGTGGAAAGTGCTAATATTAGCCACGTTGAGGGGTTAATTCTCCAATGTCTTAAAGTAGAAAAAAATTCCACAAGAAACAACGACGAGAGACCATGCCGTAAAATTATGCACCTTTCTTTTTCATACTTTATTTTTTTAAATTTGTCGTCATTATGTTAACTTGTAGATGTGAAATTACTAGTGTTTTTTTCATACGTGTTAATTTCCAAGTATTTTTTTGGAAAAATCAAGTGAAAGAAAGAAATATGTGGGTTACAGAGACACGGTACAAACGATATCCCACTAAAGTTTAAATTTCAAATCCGTCTTCAGTTTGGGATTGCAAGCTGCAACTCACTTGCATGAAGTCGAAATGTTAGCAATCGTCGGTCTGGGTCAACCATATGGCGGTGAATACGTTCCCGAGCCTTGTAGTCTAGTACACAGCCCGCCACACTATGAGAGTTGGTCATGCCCTAAGTCTTTAACTTAACCCAAGGGGGAATAGATAGGGAGCTAGATGTATCACATTAAATTTACTTCGGGCATTTAAAATGGTTGATGATACTCATATCAACAAAGTATATACTCCACTGTAAAATTAAGTATGTTTGGCGTAAAATAATTTTAAAATAGATGCATGTCGCTCCACTGTAAAATTTGTCAATTTATGCGCGAATAAGGGTAAAATGCATCGAGTATAAGATTTTTTAATTCACAAAATTAGTATGCCATAAATATTCTTCTCTTGTGGTGCCATTTCATTCACAAAACTCTAATCTAAGTCATCTTTGAAAACTCTGGATTTCTATTCAAACCATGAACATATATTTGGTTAAATAAAAGGGTTAATTTACAACTACTTTAGGCCGTATTGATATTTTATTCTGCATGTCGAACACATTTGTGTTTTTTTCCTGTCATTGAAGATAAATTCAGCCATTCATGTTTAAAAAACACAAGACTTTTTCATATGATGAACATCTGCAGCCATAAGACCGGTCTAATCTCTTACTTAACCATGAGTTAACTATAATTAATTAGGGAGTTTGTGCAGGTGTCAATTTGTCAATGGAAAATGCTTAAGCCTGGTTATATCCTAGGTGAAGAGCGAACCACATGAATGCCTACACAATAAAACAAACTCAACATTCCAAAATCTGGCTTATCAATCAATATTAAAGTACCTTTCAAAGACTTTGACCTACCACAAAAATAATACTAATTTATATATTTTCGATTTCTACCCGTACCTGTTTTGACAACTAATTCAACCGCGTACGGTCGTCGAACCCTTTTTTATAGGGCAGCTCCTCCAGCGACGTTTCTTACATCCACATGGCTCAAATGCAATATTTTACTTAACTGAATTTGAATATCTTACGATTTGAGCTAACAACAGTTCCTTCGTATACTCATGTTTAGATAAATATATATCTTTAGTGTAATTTTAAATAAATAATGATCATGTCTTATCTAGTAGTTGCATGGTCTAAAAGTTCATTGGGCGATCCTATTGAAAGCTCTCATGGAATTTCTGTGCCGAAGAATTTACAAACCAATTGCACTACAACTTCACATCCTTATCTTATCTACAACATTTTTTTAATCTCCAAACCCATTTGTACCTTCACTTACAATTGCAAAAGGCCAAAAAAAGTTAAAACTTGGAATTAACTGTTGTAATGTAATAGTGAAATCTCCAATCTACCCTTTCTATCTATTTATATACTGTAATTTCACTGCCCAAAACCATCAACTTCACCAACTCAAAATTAAAAAAAATAAAAAATATTCTCAAGTTGTGAAAAAATGAGTCTTTATGAAATTTATCAACCAAATTTCCAGAAAGACATTCCTTTCTTCATAGATGAGAATGATTTTGATATGTTTCTTCCTCCATTGTCATCAACAGAGGAGCTTTTTGACATTTCATCATCATCAATGGAACAGTTTCTTGAAACCATGTGTTCTAGTGATCAACTTCCAGGAGATGATGTTGTTGTCTTGGATCAGTTCTTTGATAGTCCTGTCAATCATCATCAAATGCCGAAAGCATCAGACGAGTCGATATGGCCTAACGGAGACGAAATCCATGGATGGAACTCTTCTAGTTGTGCCATGGCTTCATGTGAAAGTTCCTCTATGGATTTTGATGATCAAATCAATGACCTTCTCAACAGTGACTTGATCATGGAATCTTTGTATGAGGCTCAAGAAAGTGACCAAAGTTCTCTTTCTCATCTTCATCAATCACCAACAGATGAGTATCTTCAATGGAATCATGATCATGCCATCAATGCAGGCCAAGCATCCATGGAGGAGATGGCATCATTAGTCTTTCCATTTGAGGGGATGAAGATTGACAGTCAACTCTGTTTATCTCATCTTCTTGTGGCTTATGCCGAAGCCATGGCGAATCAAGAAATCGTGTTAGCTAGAGCGATTGCTCAACGCATAGCCCAGAAAGTGAACCAGACCGGTGGAACGGTGGAGCGTGTATTTTTCTACATGTTCCAACATCTCAACAAGCAATCAAGTTACCTTGCTCAGGAGGTGATGAAGAACTTCCATTTGGCCTTCAAAGCAATCTACCAAATCTTTCCTTATGGGAAGGTAATCCATGGTTTGGCAAATCAGGCTATCGTGGAGGCTTTGCGTAGTGATACTGAGATCCTACACTTGATCGATTTCGACATTGGAGAAGGGATCCAACTGGCAACTTTGATGGAGTCCATCAAGCACCGAAACGTGGAGATAAGAATAACGTCGTTGAAATTCAGCGGAGATGATGAAACTATCCCCTTGATGTGGAAATTTGAGGAGACGAAACGGAGGCTATTGGATCAGGCAAGGTCCTGTGGCCTGAAACTGAAGGTAGAAGAAGTTGCATTGCAAGATTTGGAAAAGGAACTGATGAACATGAAGGTTGGAGACAGTAAGAGAAAATCATGGTATGTGTTCAATTGTAATGTTGAGCTTTTACACATGGGGAGAGTTAAGAGTAAAAATGATGTTGCTGAGTTCTTGATGCTGGCTAAGACATTCTTACTCAATGTCAATAAAGGCATGATAACTCATGGCAGTGGAACTGTAAGGCATGATGCTGCAAGTTTAAGTAGCTACACTTCATTCTTGGACATGAATTTCCAGCATTATCAGGCCTTACTCGAGTCGATGGAGTTTCATTTTCCGAACCAACTCGTGGAAGCGAGAACAACGTTGGAAGGTCTTTTCGTGGCACCGTATGTTTCTGCCATCGAATGGCATCGAAAATGGGTTGAGGAAAAGCAGGGCGAAAATGCTCGGTCCGAAGGAGGGTTGAAGGGGTGGGAGTTGAGTGAAGCAAGCTTGGTTGAGGCCAAGCAGATGGTGAAGGGAAGGGGCAGTTTGTATGGTGTGAGAATGGAAACTGGGAAGAAGAATGAAGCTGTTTTGGAGTGGAATGGTGTTCCAATGGTGAGGCTTTGTTGTTGGATGAGTTGAGTGATTAAACAGATCTTGGCTAGTGAGAGTTATAAAACACTAGCCCTGTAATGATTCTTTTAGACATTCTTTTGATTTGATGGAATGGTAAATATGGTACAAAATTCTTAGAACTCTGAAATTACAGTACACAGCACAAAGTGTTTCCATGAATTACAGACGAACACATCACAGGTGCGATTAACGCACTCTTATTAAACAACAGTATGAAAACAGAAACGAAAAAGAGATTCGAATACAAATCACACAGACACACACTGATGAAAGTAACAAACAGGTGCAAACACATGCACTCTTATTAGAAGAAGAAACGTACACTTTGACGAGATTCCAACACAAATTTTAATTTCCTGCTGCATGTTGTTCTTGGATTAAAGCCTTGCATTAGTCTAATTTGGGCCGAATCATAATCCCTGGAACAGTAAGATCTTTCATGAACTTGTCCTCCTTGCAGTTAAAATACAGCTCACGATCTTCATATCCTCTTTTAACAAAAAACTCCCCCATTTCGACTTGTAAGAACCCGTCACTTCTCAATGTTGGCAACTTAACATCAGAACGTATCTGAGAAGCTTCCTTCGGTGGATACAAGTAGAACACAGTTCTAGTCTTATCAGGCTCATCTTTTAGCCCCAAGCAGCCTTCCATTATAACTACTTCATTTTTTAATTCGACGGGCATGGACGAAGAGTACAAAAGGTCAGCTGCATATGTGGTCTCTGGTGACAACATACTTACCTTTATCAGGCCCGAAATGCTTAGCTGTACCACGCTCTCCAACTTTATGTTCTCTGCGAACCTGGATTTTTTTGCAACTTCTGAATCAACTCAAACTTCGAAAGACTTAAGTTGTACGTACTATATATTAGTCTTTTAAGTGCGGGTTTGCAAATGATTTGAACACTGAATATATTCTCCGTTTAAGGACTCGATTACATACCATGATTTGAGAAGAGGGGTGAACTTAAAATTCCATTGATTAGGCGCGCCGCATGTGATGATGAGGTCTTTAGAACCCAACATGTAGCATTTCTTTCCTTTGAGCATCCAAAATATCTGATTCATTGAATTACACATACATTATACACACTGCATGCACTCTAAAAGTTCAAACATATAGAAGCCTAATCTGTACGTCTTTACCTTAAGACCATTGTCAATGCGAATTACATTCTCACTGCAATAGCGATCTAGGTCGTTCTTACAAGGGAATCTCTTGAGCAGGGACTCTGCACCCTCGACTGAGCGTGAAAGGATGTCGCGATAGTCCTCAGGCAGCGCGTCAACAGCACAAGAATCCTAGGTAGACATTGCTAGATCAGATAAAATATAAAATGCTTGTTTTCTCTGTGTAAGTAACTAGAGTGATTAGGCCTTTTGCTTACAGCATCTCTCTTCAGTAAGTCTTTAGGCAGAGTATTCTTGTTGAAGAAATTCCTCCACCAGATAGCTGAAGACTTGGGAATTCTTGTCAGCTTACCATCCACGAAATCTATATAGAACGTGCCAAATCGGTACGTGTATCCCTGAGCCCATTCGAAGTTATCCGCAAGTGACCACAAGTAGTACTGCTTCACATTTACCTTTGCTTCACTGCATAATGCATATATCATACATAGATGAGTAGATTATCATCTTCTTGCATCGTCTAATACATTAATCTATAGTACAATAGTTCGACGTACAGATCATCATCATTACCAGATTGCTTTCTTAAGGTACCAAAGATGCTCTCTGTAGTATTTAACCCTCACTTGGTCATCCTTAGCTTTTGTGGGTGTATGATTAGGATTCATAAAATCCGCACATCCTGTAAAAGTAGTAAAACATTACCATTTCTCTGTAGATGATCCAAAATAAACCACGCCAATAATGTGTAGTAAAATTACTTAGTTGCCAATGGATTTTGAAATTCTATATATCTATATTACCATTCTCAGTAATGTAGAACAGATCAATGTTATAAGTTTGCTTTGCGTAAACCAATGCATTGTAAAGCCCTCTTGCAACGATGTATAGCCAATCCGCACCAGTCTGAAGAACATGCACAATTTAAGCAACAATTAGCCAAAAGAGAAACAACAAAAGAGATCATGAATATATACCAGTATTATTAGAATGTTACAGTTTTCATACCGCAACACCAATAAATTCCTTTTTTCCATCAGGTAGAGTTCTTTCAGCTGTGAGAGAATAGCAAGGCATTGTAAGAATAGAGAATTCACTGTAAGACATGCATGAGAAGAAAGGCTTTTGAGTAGTGGTGATCAAGAACTCGGGACTTACATGAATCGATAACTCCACGGTCTGATTGAAAAGTATCTCGATCATCAGGGTGTTTGTGGATAAGTGTAGCCCACCTAGTTGTGTAGTAATTTAATCCTATAAAGTCATAAGACCCTTTCACTAGCTTGACTTCATCTTGGGAGAATTCGGGAAGACGGTCTCTGCAGGTTTTCCTCATGTTTGGGGGATAATCCCCGGTTGTTACTGGAGCAGTAAACCATCCAAACATCCAATCAATTGCTCGAATGCAAGCTTTCCGATCGTCATCCGTATCATTTAAAGGCTCGAAAAAATGAAAATTGTTTGTGATTCCTATCTTGCCACCCTGGTTCTCCTGTTCAGTCATCAAAAGTTTCAGCAAAGCCTTAGTATACAGATATCATGCAACTTGATTTTCGAATCATGTTGAACCTGGTATTGTGTACGGTAAAGTTGCACGGCATGAGCATGAGCAAGGAGCATGTTGTGTGCTGCGACATACGGTTCAGAGCCAGCATCCCCGTTGGTGCAATGTTCTGGAATATAACAGCCAGCGCCCTTGTGAGCACAATACTTGTACTTGGTTTTACAATTCTTTGTGTTTGTTCCACGGCCCGGTGGAAATGTGCCTGCATTGTATCCAAAATTACAGTATGTCCAGCCCTCGTTGAACGTGATCCAGGTCTTCACTCGATCACCGAATTCCCAGAAACACAGTCCCGCGTAATCAACAAAATCTTGCCTGCATGTAACCAAAATGGATAAATTCAGTACTACTAACAAATTAAAAACTAAAACTATAAACTACTTGTCTTAATTAGCATTCTTACACAATATCACAAGACAAGAATCCTTTATAAGCCAACTCCAAAGCAAGGGGTAGATCCCAATGGAAAAGAGTCACACATGGCTCGATACCTATTCATGCATGGACACATATACATTTAAAATGAACTTTTCAAAGTCTGTGTGTATATATGTGGCTCATTTTTAGTTGTGAAGGTGTAGTTACCATTCGCAATGAGCTCGTCGATAAGATTGTTATAGTATTCGATCCCCTTTTTGTTGGTACCGCTATTGATTTTACCACCAGGCAGTATCCTAGGCCATGATATGGAAAATCTGTACGCCTCAAGACCGGTTTTCTTCATCATACGGATGTCATCCTGAAAATTTAAAAGTTAAAACACAAGTTTTAATCTGTTTATTTATCTTTTTGAAATGTTTGATCAAATTAATAAGCTGTACTTCAGTACTTGTATACCTTGTTGAGGTGATAGTGATCAACAGCCACATTACCATTGGTGCCACCATCAACTTTCTCTGCAATTAATCACACATTACCAACGTACTCTAATGTTATTTAAGCCATGTAAAATACTCTCTACACGCAAGCAAGAAAAGATTAGCTATATATACCTGGGCGAAGTTGAGTCCAACTGTCCCATATGCTAGGGCCTTTGCCATCTTCATCATACGCTCCTTCAAACTGTACGAAAAATCGACATATATACAAGTAAGAGCTCTGTAATTGATACTATGTCTTAACATTTTCATCGAGTTTCGCGGTTCAGTGAAAGGCCTTATATTTTAATCAGAAGTTATTGAATTTATCTAGTATATATGCAAACATGGTATTAAATTTAACATGCATGCATGGAGATGTATATGTGTATATACAAGTGCTAGCTAGTAATAATAAACATGCATAATTATGCATATGAATTTCAATAATGTTGTAAACCTGGTAAGCAGATGTTGCGCTTCCAAAAACGAAGTCTTTGTCGAAATCTTTACGTTTGATCTCTCCGATGACCTCGTTGTGGCGATGGTCGAGTAAGGAGGAGTAGCCAGGCAACATGATCAGGGGTGGAAGTGTTGAGAATAAATGTGATTGATGAACTAGCTAGCCTGTCGAATGAGCCTTATTTATAGACTCATTCTATTGTCCCAGTGAAACAAGTATAGAATCAATGTCACAATCTCTATCTTCATCATCTCATTATTCTTTAATTGCTATAGTTTATAAGGAATCAATTTCATGTAATTGGAATTTATTTTTAGATGATAATGGGAGCTGCTAATTATTCTAATTAACAAAAAATTAAAAATGGAAATCACATTTCACAACTCACAGCCTATGATGTGTCATTCTTTGCTTTAGTTTCTATATAATTAAGGAATTGAATGATTCATTTCGTGCTTCTATAACTGGAATTTATTTC
>JAQRGC011588427.1:0-15922 GCA_028659135.1 Plantago lanceolata | reverse complement strand
TAGCACTAGCCTTCTTTCTTTTTTGTCTGACTTGTTGTAGTACACTCCCCGTGTTCTTTGCCTTTTTTAATAAAAATCTCTATATTATCTTTCAAAAAAAAAGATGATCTTCTGTTTTTGGTCCCTTTTTCTGTTGTCTTTCTTTATATGAATTTGAAGGTAATATTGATTCTTGTCCCTAACTAGAATCATGCAGGTTTGACTAGATCATGTATAGTAGATTCAACTCAATCTATTTTTTCCAGCTTGATTGTATACAATCGAGTTGTGAATAATGCTCCCATATATTCATATCCGTTTTCTTGTCTTGCATTGACCACTGTGTGTGCTCATCGAACAGATAGCTCTAAGGTAACTTGGAGGCATTCATAATTTCTACATATCAAATTGGATCATTTATATATTTACGGTATTATTGTGAGCTGTCTGCCTTATTATTGTTGCTGTGTGTTTTTGTGTGCCCCCCTATAATGTTTACTGATTGAAATGAAGATATTTGTCAAGTCTCACACTGATAGCTAATAACTCATACTTTATCTGTCAGATTACCAGTTTACTTGAGCAGAGGTGCTATAAGGAACTAAGGCATGAAAATATCAAGGCAGTAAAAATTGTCATGTGTATCTACAGGAAGTTGATCGTATCTTGCCAGCAGCAAATGTGAGTTCTAGAATCCATGCATCTTGTTGGAACACAGCCGATCATAGTCATATTTTGCTACTTTTTTTTTAGGGAGGTCCATTCATCCATGTGAAGTTATTGACCCTTTGATGGTGGCACACAAATTTCTATAGTACTGGCGATTATTAGAGTTACCACTATATTACCAAATTTACTTCAGTTAATCTTTCACAGATTTTGGTTGTAGTCTTGTAGAGGGTAGTACGAATGTCAAATAATAATTGAAGGGCCTGTATATCTTTCCCTGGCTTGTACATCTCTTTAATAGATAAGAAGTACGATTATAAAAGTAAATAAGAACCTAACTATGGTAGATTGGTATGATCCCTGTAATCGCAGCTGAAGTAGGAACCCTCATAGCATTAAATCCTAATAAGGCCTTGTTTGAATCATCTGAAAAAATCAAGTCTTCAATTCTGTTCAGATCAGATTCGTTTAGCTTTGTTAATTGTTTTTTAAAATACAAATAAGTTCAGTTCAGATTTCTTCAGATGAATCAAACCGAGCCTAACAAGGTAATCACATCCCAAGATTCCTCCTGACGACAATATCCATCTGGAAATTTTGAAGCAAGTTTATGAACTCATGCAATCCTGTCAATCGACATAATATAAGTCGTGATGTGGTGACAATAATACCAAATATCATTTTGCAGGCCACTCTTTGCTGGTAGCTTTCTTAGTATTATACACATTCTACTGGACCAAACAAGGCATGATGAACTGCAAATTATTGGTTGCCTGGCTCTTTTTGACTTCATAAATAATCAGGTGCCATTTTAGTATTCTTAGTTTATAAATTCTTGCATTAGGTAAAATGGTCTTATGCAATACTGCCTTTTTGTTCAGAGGGACAGTACGTATATGTTCAACTTGGAAGGTTTGATTCCCAAAATCTGCAATCTAGCTCAAGATACTGGAAGTGATGAAAGGACGCTGCAGCTACGTTGTGCTGGGCTTCAAGCACTCTCATCTACAGTAAGCTCTCCAATTTTTGTGTTCTTTAATTCCTGGCAGTATATTGTCTGCAAATCATGTCTTGCTGTTTTTTTTTTCTTTCTCAAAAGATCGTGTCTTATGATGGAATCCATCTAGATTAATCACACTGACAAATTCTGCCAGTAAACTTGTTTATCAAACTCATTGACTATATGACCACTGTATGGAAATCAAACAAAGAATCAATATTATTTAGCACGACAGTAGAAGAACCCTACTTTGTTAATGCTATTGGTAAAAAAGAAGTCACACATGTAGCTGTAGTAATTGCATTTTGTTAATTTTTTCTCAAACATTCACCCACGTTAAGACAAGTAGGCCTCTTAGCAAATTAATAATTTGTCGATGGAAAATAACTCTATCTAGAGTAGTTATGGAACACTCTCACTTTTTGTTTATTTATCTAATATTGGTTTTTCACACCTTTTTGATGTTTTCTTGATTATGTTCGGAGTTCTCTTATTCTCTACAATAATTATCAGAATCTGCTACTCTACTCAGTTGATAGAATTCAAGTTTGTGACAGTTTCCATCTTTTGATGTGTAGATATGGTTCATGGGAGAAGTCTGTCACATATCAACAGACTTCGACAATGTAAGTCTTCCTTGATTAATTTTATCTACTTAATTAAATTAGGTTCATACAAAATTTGAAAATTTTATTTAGCTTATCTGATTCTTCGTTTGATATTTTCTTGTCTTCTGATGATTGTTCTATCACAACTCTAGAGTAAGCCATAGTGCCATACTACACTAGAACGTAATAGCACAGTTCTTTGTGCTGGAAATTTTGCTTATCTTTGGGTTATGTATTTAAGCTCGGTTCCTCATTTTCTGGAACCATCTCAGTTATAGAAATTTAAGGGTTACTAAGAAGAAATGGCCAAATTCAAAACTCCAAGTGATTGATACACTTTGTATTATATTTTTTAGAGTTTGCATGTCCTTACGGAGGATTACTGCTTGTTGGATTTTAAACTTTTTTATTTATTTATTTTATGGTTTCTAACAAGGCTTGTAGTTAATGTTGAGAACCCTGCCACCGCAGCCCTTCATTCCAGATTTTCTTATGAAGTTCTAAGTTTCTCGCATTTCTGTTGAATAATTATCATTCTTTGTTTATCAAAAGATCAGGTTGTTTCTGCTGTCCTAGAGAATTGCCAAGACCATCCTACAGAGTCCAATTATCCAAGCAACAGTGGCCAGGATAGTCGGAATAATGGAGTTCAAGAAGAAAATGTCATGACACGGGCTGTTTCCTGGAGACGAATTATCAATGAGAAAGAGTATTCTACCATGTAATAATTCTTTTAGGTATACTTTATGCTTTATCATAAAGATTAAGTGAATCTCCTATTAATATGATGTATTCTCTGAACAGAGCAGATAAAGGAAGCCCTAAATTCTGGTCAAGAGTTTGTTTGAATAACATGGCAAAGTTGGCCAAAGAGGCTACAACTGTAAGGCGTGTTCTCGAAGCGTTATTCCGTTACTTTGATCGATGTAATCTATGGTCTCCTGACGACGGGCTAGCGCTTAGTGTATTGATGGAGATGCAATCGGTTATGGAGATCGCTGGTTACTTACTTTCTTAAACTGTTCATATTTTTTTGCAATGTAGTGTAGAATTTAAATTCATCTTCTGCCATCTCTTGCATTTCTGGGTAAACTGTTATGTATTTCTGGCTTGCAGGGCATAATACTCACTTTTTGCTATCTACGGTAATCAAGCACCTTGATCACAAGAATGTTCTAAGAAACCCTGAGATGCAAATAGATATTGTTCAAGTTGCTACTTCCCTAGCTCGCGCTACAAAGACTCAGCCATCAGTGACAATAATTGGAGCATTTAGTGATATGATGAGACACCTGAGGAAAATCATACACTGCTCTTTAAATGACTCAGAACTCGGAGAAGAAGTAATTCAGTGGAACAGGAAGTTCCACAGAGTCATTGACGAGTGCCTTGTAGAATTGTCTCACAAGGTAGTGCTTTAATCTAATCCTGTTATAACACACACACACACACACACACACACACACACACACACACAGCCACACAGCACAAGGATGGTAGATCTGCACTTTTATCAAATGTTTGAGGAGAGAACCTAAAGTAAATTCCACCTTCATGCAGGTTGGAGACGCTGGGCCCATCCTAGATGTCATGGCAGTTATGTTGGAGAGCATCTCAAACATAACAGTTATGGCAAGGAACACAATTGCAGCTATCTATCGTTCTGCACAACTTGTTGCATTCTTACCAAATTTATTGTATGAAAAAAAGGTATAGTTCTCTCCATGAATTGATATGCTTCGTTTTCGTGTTTTAGTGATACTTGAGTAGAAAGATTTCTTGATACTTCGTACATCTGCCACAGGCTTTTCCTGAAGCATTGTTCCATCAGATACTTCTGGCCATGGTTGCTCCCGATCATGAAACAAGGCTTGGAGCACATCGCATATTCTCTATTGTACTTGTTCCATCATCAGTTTGCCCGCCTACTTCATCTACCAGCCAGATATCAACTGACGGTGCTAATTTAGAGAAGATACTTTCTAGATCAGTTTCCGCATTTTCCTCTTCACCTGCTCTCTTTGAGAAGTTAAGAAAGGGCCACATCTCCTTGCAAACAATTGAAGATCAAAGAGATGACATTCCGATTGATGCGGATGGAACAAAAAACCAATCTATTCTTGCACGACTGACATCCAGCTACAGTCGGACTACTACTATGAAAAGACATTCATGCCCTGTGAATTTGGAAAACATGGAGAAGGAACCGGTACATATTTAATTTCAAATATCTAAGAATATTGAATCTAAAATGCACCCATAGAGCGATTTCGGAGCAATACTCATCACAGTGCTCATTTTGCAGAAGGGAATCTCACTTAAACTGAAGACCCGGCAAATCAGCCTCTTGCTTTCCTCAATTTGGGTACAAGCAATATCTAACTTGAACACTCCTGCAAACTATGAAGCAATTGCTCATACTTACGGATTGGTGATGTTATTTTCTCAAAACAAGGTAGTGCATGTAAACTTTGTTCTGACCATACTGGATGCTTTTTGTTTTCCTTCTACTATTATCTTTTGGCTCCTGATTTACATAAATTATTGTTTTCTTAAGCTGAGCATTGTATTCATAATGTAAGTAAGTGCATTTTCTCTATAAGATGCCAAGTGTCCTCCGAGGCTGGCCTAGTTGAACGAACATATTAGTTCCTAAAGGAAGTCACATTTTCACACTAATAATTATAGCGTGAAGGGGTTCCAGATGCTTGCCTTCTTAATGAGGCTATATGTTATCATCCTGTCAGCAACACTTGTGTGCCAGCTTATATTGGATGGATATCAGTTTGACTCAAATGGTCATACCTTAGGATAGTGCTCACACAGTTGCATGTTTTTTCATATCCATGTATTTTTCAATCCAAGCCTCAACATCATCTTAAGGGACGAACATTAAACGGCTGAACTGCATTAACTTAACAGTTTACATGGTTAGCTTTCAACTCATTATTGTTCCCATTTTTTCAGAAATCCCGCAACGAGATTCTTATTCGGAGTTTCCAGCTTGCATTTTCCTTAAGGAGCATCTCTCTTCATGGAGGTAGGTCTCTATGGGATATTATGAAATCTCATGTGTCATTGTTGGCAAATACATGGTGTTCTTTATTTTAGTTCTAATGTTTTGTAGAGGAAACACTGCGGAATTTCCACTAGTTTTAGTTCACCTCCCATCCAGTGATCTACTCTCGTTCAGATGACTAGGTTTACGATGTGTTAATTGGTTTACCTCACCTCACAATACCAGAGTAGTTTTAATTCTTAAGATACCTTTGCTTGGAAATAATTTTGATCGTTCCAAAATTGTACTGAAGAAAGAATAGAGATTTGTCTTAGAAAAAGAGTGAGTACAAGTTAGCTTTATTCTATTGTGTTTTACAACCTTGAAGTGAAATATAATCTCTCTTTCTTGTTATATTTTTATTGTCTTAGAAAAAGAGTGAAACATTTTATTTCTCTCGTGTTATAGGTCCTCTTCAACCATCACGGCGCAGATCTCTTTTCACTTTGGCTACATCCATGATTGTTTTCTTATCAAAGGCCTACAACTTTCTTCCTCTTGTTAATTCGGCCAAGGGCTCTTTGACTGATAAAACTGTAGGTTATAAATATTTCTTCTAAACACTTTCAGTTTCAGCTACAACCGTTTAGTGCTATCTTTAGAGTAATTTTCTCTTTCTCCAAATTTGAAGGCTATGGTAATTAATTCACTTTAAATAGGTTGACCCTTTCCTCCGGTTGGAAGATGAGGGCAAGTTAAAGGCTGTTGGTGACAAAACGGAAGTAGACAGTGTAATGAGAGTTTATGGAACAAAAGAAGATGACGAGGATGCATTAAAGTCACTTTCTGCTATAAAAATAAGCGAGGACCAATCGACAGAATCTTTTGCTTCCGTGATTATGAAGAATTTGGGAAAGCTCTCCAATGTATGCTTCGTATCTCAGGTTTTCTCAATCTTTTCATGTATGCTAGTTGAGTACCCTGTTTAACTTTTTGTTGTTTTTGTTTTTGGTAGTCTGAATTATCCAGTATACACGAGCAATTGCTTAAAGATTTTCTTCCTGATGATGTATGCCCATTGGGAGCTCAACTAGTTATAGAAACTCCAGGCCAAATTTACCATTTCGGTTCAAAGGAACTGTCTGAGGTGGTGGTTTATCATTTCTGTATCCCCCCCCTCCCCCCACCCTTCCCTCGTAAAACAGGGGTGGAGCTTTCATATACGTATTCAATATTGGTTATTCTTCTTTAAATCCGTAAGGGTTATGCTTTTCCTGCAGCCGGAACATTCAATGTTTTCAGTCCCTGACGACTATCCAACTGACTCATTTGTAAGTCACTCAGATTCGTGCTCCCAGCTCACTCTTGAAAGCCCCAATCTCCTGAGTGTGGATAAGCTTATCGACATGGTATGTGGGATAATTTACATTTCTAAGTGTGATTGTCTTTGTTGCTTTGCTTATCGACATAGTAACATTTTTATTAGTGTATAGTCAACCACTTCTTCTGTAGTAGCAACCTATTTACTGCTTTCACACAGATCCAGTTTAAGTCAGACATTACGTGAAATGAACATTTTTATTTGGCACCATAATGGATCTGCTAAAGGATTACCATCCCTAGGCAGTTACAAAAACTAGTGCTCATTTAATTCCTGGCTTCCTGCTATCATTGGAGACAAGATGAACAATCTTGAAGCTTGAAATTCTGAGGCCTTTCCCCAACTACGTATCTTTTCTCCCTTGATTCGAATAGAACTTCTCTCAGGGTGACTTGCCAACTGCCAGGCAAAAAGACCAGAGGAGATCTATATTGTGCTCATCTTTCTTTACTGTTGAAAATAATATATATAGTCGTTACATCTGTGTCCTGTGTTTAGCAGGTAGTAATCTAGGGATCACCTCTGAACTAACATCATTTGGTACATTCTGGAAAAAGAGTCTTTAGCTTAAAATGGAACAGAGGAATTTAGCTTCAACTTAAAATAAGTAGCTTAATTTAAGGAGAAGTGAGTATAAGTGACTTATTAGANAATTTGATGGGTGTTTGCAAAAGTCCACTTAAAAGTTAGAGAAGTTGTAGAGATAGTGTTTGCAAATTCAACTTATTAGAAAAAACAACTAAAATGCAGCTTAATTTAAGCAGAAGTTGCTTAAGGAGGGTTGAGCCAGCTTCTCCAACTTCAACTTATTCAGCTTAATTTAAGAGAATTTACCAGCTTATAAGCTGTTGCAAACACTCAAAAAGCAGCTTCTGCTTAAAATAAGTGATAAGCTGGATAAGTTAAGCTATTGCAAACAGTGTATATATAACTTTTGACTCTATTGATTATCCTATGGCAAAAACTGATTGAGTTTACGATGCTCTAGGTGTCGGAGACTACAAAAGAGGTCGTTTCAAGGTTTTCAGTCTCACACCCTTCTGATATGCCATTCAAGGATATGGCAAGCAATTGCGAGGCTCTTCAGATTGGCAAGCAGCAAGTCATGTCCAATTTCATGGCTGCACAAGTTATTCCTGAGGATTTGGAGGGCAACATGAAGGCACAAAATTTGATTTCTGACTCGTCCCATGAGCAGGGACATTTTAAGGTGAATATGTAATGATTGTACATAATATATGGTCCAATCCAAGTATCCAACTATCAGTTGATGTCGCTTTAGTACTTAAAATTGTTTTTAACATGATTTTGCAGACATCATCTATCACCATTTTTCCAACACCTTGCGCAGCTGAATATCATCATCTTCCAAACTTTTTCGCGTTGCCAACTGCTAGTCCATACGACAACTTCTTGAAAGCTGCTGGGAGCTGACGCTGATTAGTTAGCAGCAAGTACTGGGCAGAGAGAGACCTTATGGTAAATATACCCGTCGTCTATATTCTTCAGGCACTCAAATGATTTCTTTTTTTAGAGTGATTTTTTTTTTTAAATTCAGTTGATGAGGTTCAAAATCATATTGACATATATATACAGCTTTATCACCTATAAATGGTGGTAAAAAATACAAGGTGTGGTGCGAGGACTTTGTAAATTACCCAGTTGAGTGCACATACAAGAGGCAAAAAAGAGTACCTCTAAATAAATTGTACTCATGTAAATTTAAAACTGAAGAGCAAGCTGATGCCAGCCATATATGGCTATTGTAAATTGTACGCAAATATTCTTTTATATAGCTTTGTAATCTCCTCACCGGAAGGAAATTCTATTTACATACTATTACTATAAGTTATAAAATGTTTTGTAATTACTTCTTTGGTGTGCTTTTGAAAGCTCTGATACGATGATTATTTTGGGACGTACGGGATATTATACGTAGAAGAAAGATGTTACGCTCCCAAATTTGGGTGATCCATTTGAGTCACCCACAGCTGAGATGCATATGGCAGGTTTCAGCTCTTCAAATTTTTTTAGTTCGTTTACGAAAGGACGTTATAGTAAAGTTGTTAAATATTTGTCCTGCGCTTATCCAGCTACCAGGCAATTAACAATAGGCCGGCCTTAACAATAACCCGAAGTAATTGGTGGTCTAAAGTTGAGGTGTGCAGTTCAAAAGCGCAGTTCTTGTGTTGTCTATCAAAAGATGAAAGTAAAACATACACAGTAATCTTCTATAAGCAACGTAGCCGCAGTAATGAATATTCTTGTACAAACTCAGTTCAATTGCAAAATGAACACAATCCCCATCAACTTGTGTTATTGATAGCTTTAATCTATCAACTAGTTCTCTTTCTATCAACATGTCTGAATTTCCGACCAAAGTACTGTCGAATTAGGGTAAAATGAGAAAAAGAAACGTTCTAGCTCTCAGCTCTTGGTTCCTGCCATTGGCAAAAAGCATAGCGGAGTAAAAGGGGTAAAGTCATGTGTGTATTCTCTAGTGGTCATGCATATCGCAGTTAGAGTTGCTACAGCGCCAGCTGAAGCTTCTCAAAACAAAATGCAACCACAACAGGCCCCGAAAATTCCCCAATTGCACACCCTGCAGAAAAAAAAACAATGTTATTATTATTGAAAAAAATGTGATAAACGTCAACTATAAAAGTAAATATATTAAAGCAGGAATGATTTAATGTTTAACTGACTCATACCAATCCATTGACCAATAGAAGGACGAACTAATGCCGCTCCTACTCCAGCCCCAATGGAAGCAAAGATGAGGGATGCACCACACCTGACCGTGATACCATGGACCTTCTTTGCAAGATCTAGTATCTCTTCTCTTATATGGACTGTATCAGTTTCTTCTTTAGTTTTGAATAATTTAGTCGAGAATCGATACACATCAATTCCAACTTGAACTACCCATGATGCTAAAACCCCAAGGCAGTGTCCTGTCATACCCAAGAGAGAAAACACCAACTTTTTAAGTTTAGAACAATACTATCAGACACTGAAATGTGGTCGGGTGGTCGTGCTCTGATAGAAAGAACTAACAAAATTCAAATAAGTCAAACTTCAAAGTGTAGAGTAATTTTATGTAAAATACGAATATTTTTAATCTGAAGAAGGGTGGAATGTTTGAGAGCTAGACCAGTAGAAATCATCAAGATCAGTAGACCTATTTTATTGATAGCTTTAGAAATAATATAGCACGGTGAATTAGATTATCTTACCTCTACAAGTGGTTCTGCTGACGCTAAAGATGTATGTTAATTTCGGCATTCCTCTTCCAGCTTTGCGCATGGCTGATTTTGGAACATCTGCAAGAGAGTCATAATAATATTAGGAGCGATTAACATGATAACATCAAAGTCAATGGGTAGATAAACTATAAGGAAGTGTACCTTTGAGCAGTTTCCAGGCCATACGCTGTGAAACATAATGAACGGCAACTCTTTCAAGAACGCGCCTTGTGGTACCAACAGTTGTCTGCACAGTACAACAAAATTCCACGGTTTAGTATATCACTCAACTTGATACAATAGACTATTACAGAAGATATAAACCAGGAACTGACTAGCAGTTAGACAACTGGAAAAAGTACGTATGTCTATTGTGCTGAATTGTACTGTATTGTGTGCGGATAGATAATGTCGGAGGTCATAAGGGGTAGAAGCAATTTCAATAGTATAATTCTCTTGTGGAAAAAAAAAAACCAGGAAATTATCTTTTAGCATCTTCAGATATCATGGTAAGTAGCTTCAGTATATAGATGACCTGGTAAGTTAGACTTAAGTAAAAGATAACTGGGACACAAGTTTTCAAGTAGAACACTAGCTATATCAAGCATTAAGCTTCCAGGGTGAAACAAGAAGGTGCTGTGTTTAGATGTTCCACCCTAAAAGGTTTTTAAGACATTCGCTCAGTAATTGTTTTAAAGGCTCCAGAGGAACAAAAATTTCTGGAAACTTGTAAAATGATACAGAAAGTACTTTTACCTCACGGGCTATTTGTTTCACAGATTTCTTGAAAGGAACAACCAAATCCACATGCTGATTAGCATGATTTTCCTCTAAAAAGATATCATCGTCATCCTCTTCAGTGAGTGAACGGGGCTCCACAAGAGGCAAGAAGTATAACAAAAAGGACCTGGCAGATGTTATGGCAAGAGTCTTCCAATGAAAAGCTGAGAATATAGGTTTCAACTGAATATCATACTGCTTGGTACTGTGTATTACTCCCTCATTCTTAAAGATATATCCGGATGCAGTACGCATACTAGAGATATAGTCCTCATTAAGTGCCTCCGAACCAGCATCACAATAGGATACCCGTGGCATGCCATTTCTGATCATACATACATCAACCATTTCAGTCAACTATGTGCTACTATAGCAATAAATTCAACATCTAAAGCAAACACAATCTTGTTAAAATACATTATATGAGCAGAATTGACCCAACCCCAAGTACTGACATAGCAAATAATGACTTTTTTTTAGAAACGGCAAATAATGACTAATTTATAGTAGATTACATTAAACTTAATATGCAACATGTAAATGTAACAGACAATGAAGAACAAGGAAGTCTTGTGAAAGTCGGACTTTCATAAATAATAGGAAATCAACATTTTATTAGCTATAAACTCGAGGAGTGAGCCCAACCCTATGGTAGAAAGGTATTGATTTTCCTCATGTGTAAGAAAATGTGACTTTTATAAGAATTTACCATGAAGAACCCATACATCTCCAGAATAGACTTCACATGTAAATCAAAAAATACAGGCTAGTTTGAAGAAGATGAAGAAAGTTTCTCGTCCAGAGTGTATCAGATTATGTAGTACAATAAACTATCATAGCAAAATACAAAAAATAATTTAATTAGGACACAGCAGCTAAATCATAGTTTCTGCCTCTTCAATTCCTGTAGCTAAACCTTGAAGAGCTCAAGGAAAATCAAACAGCCGTTACCGGTTTATTCTTCTAGCAACAGCAAACATGATAAGACACATTCATTTTCAATTGCCTTCATATACCCACATCACCCAAGAGTATACTCCAATACAAGTATACAACCACCCAATTTTATGTGTGTATCGCAAAGAGGAACAAATGGATATTAATACTCTTCCAATTGACCATGAACGCAACACCAAAGGAAAACATAATTTCCGATTCCCCAGGAAAACATAACAATTCAAGCATGACATAAGACAAAATCTGTACCTGAAAACAGATAACAAAATCAAGAAATAGGAAAAGACTACACCCCTCTACTGTCAGCAACAAGAAGATAGATTCTAATTTACTGGGGTAAACCGTAAACCGTAAACCACATTCCATTACAATAACCTCAGAAATTGTTATCTCTTCCCCATCTACCCCTTGTTTATTCATTTTCTCATACTTACCAATATTTTATCCATTCTCCCTGGAACCTTATCAACCCATATTCAAATTTAACAATCTACCCAATTTCTAAAAGATAAATTTATCAACTCCACAAAGAAAGGCCATGAACATTGAATCAAATCAATCTACCCAATTCCTAAGAAAATGGAAAGAGTATAAATCGAATAACAACAAACAAATTGCTTTTCTATTAGCAGTCAATCACAATAGATTAAATTGTCAAGTTGTATACATGAACAAGAGTAACTAGCATACATTGAAGAGTAGAGGTTTACCCAAAGAAGGAGCCGAAAGCGAAAGGAGCAGAGACGGCGAATGAAGCAGTAGCAGCGGACGCAGTGACCGGAGCTCCGAAGAGGGATCTGGAGGAAAACGATTGGGCGCCAAAATTGGGAGATTTTCTGATTAGATCTAGTAACGCTATAGCTGCCATTGTTACAGAGTCTCTCTCTCAATCTCTATCTCTCTCTGAAGATGAAGAAGAAGAAGAAGAAGAATCAGAGCAAATCAAGGGTTTTAGACTACCTATATTTTAGCTCCATGGCCCAATAATCAAGATATTAATAACGGTTAATTTCATTACAGCCCCTCTAATTCATTTCAAAATCATTCTACCCCCTATAATTTCATTAATTACACAATGGTCCAGATGTTTCACTATAAACTCCATGCACGGAGAATCCAGAACATGGCCTGGCCTCTGGATTCTTGTACGCACTTATTATTTTATATCTTCTTACTGTAAAATGCAAGAAATGGGTTGTTTGGCGTTGGAGGAATGACAGAAAGTCGAAATCATATATGTTTGCGGTATCTAACTATATGATCTTGTTCGTAGGTAGGCAACATCAATAGAGAAATTATGCTACCACTTGCTACTTGCTAGAAGTAGACCTGTTAGTCGCCGAGGATGCTTCCAGTTTCGTACTATCGTATATGATTTGTATGGAGTACTATTTTAGCCTTAAGTTGGGTCAGTTTGGTTGTCGAGATGTGATTTTCTAAGTGACTTTATAAAAACAAATTTGTACCGTATGGAGGTAAAATACATTTTTCTGTCACTGCCAAGAGAATGAATGGTACTTCGATTTTTCATCAATCTAAAGTGCTGGAAAACAAATTGATGTTGGATTGTTGGTACTTAGATGCCTCTCCTAGATTACTTAATTAAAGCTCACAATATTGAAAGAATCAATTTCTAAGGCTCAATGGCATTGTTGATCTCAGTGTGGTGCTTTTGTTCTTCAGGTTCATCTCCAGTCTAGCTTCCATGTCATACGAAGAGCCTCATAGTGGAATGAAGATTTTTCTCCAACGAAGATCAAAAGACCGATACTTCAGTTTTCTCAAGCCATCAGATGTGTCTGGTCTCCTGAGTCCTATCAGAGGTTCATTTGAACCAAAGATAACTTGTAAACAGCTTATCTCATCGAACCAAACTCTTGCTTTAGTCAAGCAAGTAGCACCCATGTTTTCTGTACATGCAAAGGTCATGCTATGAAGTATGAACCCTGGTTATCCTGCCGAGCTGAAAGCTAGAAGCTGTTTCAAGATAAATTGAGGGGGAAGTCAAGAGACAAAACATGACAGAAAGTTACAGAATCGTGTTGGTCCTTTTCACCAATATCAGAACCGCTACTAGAATCATCATCTTATTCATTACCAGTAGCATCTTCTAACACAAGCATTTCGTTGGAGCGTTACCTCAACACCATTCTTCAAAACCTGGCCATCAGCACATGAATAGAGAACCCTAAAACTAATATAGCACCAGCTTCGAACAATCAGCCCATCAACTACGAGAACAGAAATGACTTAATAGAACAAGATGAAAACCGTAAATCTTACATAGCATCAATCAATCAGATTCATACAATCATCACAATCACATTAACTATGAGAATAGCAATAACTTAACAGAACAAATGAGAGCCCTAAATCTAACATAGCATCCGATTCGAACAATCAACGCATCAACTACGAGAATAGCAATGACATGACATAATGGGCAGCATCAAATGTGAATATCAGTCAGTAGACAGTAAAACGCGCAATTTTACAAAACTACAGGGGTGGGGGGTTCACTCCTCATCCGACAACTCGATGGCGGCATCAATGTCATCATCATCTCAACCATTCTCGGAATCATCACTCACAGCACACTTAGCCACTCCTCTATTTACAAAACTACAGTGGTGGGGTTCACTCCTAATCCGACAACTCGATGGCGGCATCACTGTCATCATCTCCACCACTCTCGGAATCATCACTCACAACATACTTAGCCGCTCCTCTATTTGCTCTCACAGGCCTTGCTCTTGGCACCACTTCAGCAATGTTCAACCCTCCTGAACTATTGTTCTCCACCATGCTCTCATCTTCGTCAATGCTAATAGTCCTGCCCAGTATAGAACTGCTCTTCTTGTTAAACGGAGATGCCCTCATTTTCCTTACTTTCTTCTCAGGTGAGTTTTCAATAGGCTTTAAGGCATTGGTTATCAGTGTCTGGCCCGCAGGTACTGCTGTTTTTTTGCTGGCTGGGCCTCGTTTTTTCGCTCCTGCTGCTGGTTTAGCTGCTGCCTTTGTGTTTGCTGGTTTCCTACCTCCTTTCTTTGGCTTATCCTCGAGCTCCGAGTCATCACCAGAAAGTATTTCAATGTCATCTTCATCATCGGAGAGCTCTGTAATTGTTGCCTTCTTTTTGGCTGCAGCAGCCCTTTTGACTGGTTCTTTTTTCTTATTTTGCTTTGGAGCGACATCAGCATCCACATCTGTGACAATTATCTCATGAATCTTAGATACACATTATATATGAAAGTAGAGAACAATAATAGTACTAGAGTTTTACCTTCAGTGCGATCAGGAGAAGAATCCAAGTTGTAATTAGCAAGGCGATCCCTCAATGATGCTATCTCTGTGTCATCGTCCTTCTCAGCAGCAGCAGCAGCCTGCCATTATATAAAATGGGTATACATTAGAACTTATTTAACATAACAAAGTTCAAGCACAGAAATACTGCCCCAATAATATAGAGAAGAAAGCATGATCAAGTTATATCGAACCTTTTTCGCTGGCACTTTCTTTTTAGCAGGTGCTCTTCCTTTTGCTTTCTTTACCTCTGGAACATTATCTAAACACACAAGAAAAATGTGTTATAATTATCCACAACAAATGACTCATAACAGCACAGAGGTCACTGGTCTGCTGAACGTACCTGCTTCGGTCACAGTATCACATGATACATCCATGGGCTCAGCAGTGGATTCTTTTTTTGTAGCCTTTTTACGTGGCTTCACTTCAACTCTGACCACTTTTGCTTTGGCATTAACAGCCTGCATATCCTTCTTGAATTGCTTCTCGTCCTTGCCCTCTATTTCCTGAATACAAAAATTATATATACCACCGTAAATTTAACCGTTAGATTAATAATAGGAAACAAACAAATAAAAATATAAACTGATCGATTTAAAAACTTACATCAAGTTTTCCCTCTAAAGCATCAAGATCTCTCACCCACAGGGACATAATTGTAGCATTTCGCAAATCTTTAACTTCTTGGTCAAGCTTGTCCTTCTCAGCCAGCAGCTCTTGCATTTTTTCAATTGTCAGGGTACCAATCGAAAGAGAGAGCAAGTAGTCATAATCACCAGCTGTGACTTCTTGGCTTGTAGCCGCACCAGCATTCTCTTCGGTTTCTTCAGTATCATCTGTTGCCCCTGCAACTGCTACTTCTTCCACACCTTTTTTCTTCGGAAAAGGAGTAAAGCCCTTCTCCTTCAACTCAACAAACAGATCAGCTCTTCTCCTGTTGCTCACTATAATGCTGCCATCTACTACACACTTGATGAATCTAACCTTGTTTGAACACTT
>JAQRGC011588171.1:0-10372 GCA_028659135.1 Plantago lanceolata | reverse complement strand
GGAACGAACTCCCTACTATGCACCCCTGGTTCCGCTGCCCCTGCTCAGCAAGCCTCTAGCTTGTCTACAAAGAAAATGCATGGGATTATATTTGTCGTTTTGTACTTCTATAATTAATAAATACACCAACCATAATATGAAAACCTAGTACTTGAACTAGAATACATCAATACAATCAGCGTTAGTTTGCACCCCGTAATATGATAATACTAACGTGCTCCGGTCCCCTCAAAATTTATCTTTACCGACTCATTTTTTAAAATAATTTTGAAAATGGGGAGTCATAAAGTGATTTGGTGGTAACATTGATGGAGTAGCATATCAACACATGGATATTAAAAGTTCAAATCCCAACAAAAACATAAGGTCGGTATAGATTTCGATGGTTCAAGATATGGTTGAGCATAAACTGGTAAAACCGGACCGGTTATTCCGGTTCGGTTATCGGTTTGAAGTTTTGGAGGTTTTCGGTTCCGGACCGATTTAGGTCCAAAATTGCCGGTTTTACTGTCTAGACCGGTTAGGACCGGAATTGATTTTTCTATTACTTTTTTTATATTTTTCCTTTAGTTTTTAATTGTTAGTATAGCTTAGAATAAAAACCAAAATGAGAGTTCCAATCCAATTATACAGTTTAAGGTTGAATAATCAAATTGTACGTTTTTTTTAATAACCAAATTGTACGTTACTTAGTCGATTTCTTTGTCATCTAGTGATCTAAGCCAGCACACAATTTGAAATAGTGGTCTAATACCATAGGGATAGGATGAATAATACTAGTACATGTGAAACCAACATCCCAACATCCCTGATATATATTTCATTTTCAGAAATTTAATGATGTTTTGTTATGATAGAGATATAAGCTATGAATTAAATTAAACTGTCATATCTTAATTAGAAAAAAAATTAAAATTGATATACATGAGGTAATAGTTAATTATTGAAAACCATACAGTACATGTTTTTGGCATGAAACATTACAAAATTATTTTATAAATAAACTAACCAAAAAGTCTAAGAAGACCGCCGTAGAATTCAAGAATTCGTTTTTAGATGCTACTCGTACTAGGCAACTAGGAGGTAACTGCGAGGGGGCATCTCTGGCTATAATAGAAAGTGTAGACTCAATGTGTAAACTCTACATACTCTATCAGAGAGTGTCAAACTGACTACGTTATTAACGTCTCACAACTCGGTTCTGACTTCTAAGTACCACGTAGCACATTATATGAAAGCAGCATTTAATAAACAATGGGCCAACCGAGTCATAAAGTCATATTGCAAGGCCAAGTAATCAATCAATCATACATGTCATGAGTTTACTTCATTGTTCTCATTTACGTTTCATATCTCCTTAACTTGTTTCGACGTAAAATTCATCTTCCCAGAAAGAAAGAAAAAGAGGCCCTTAAATTGATCCTGATATGTCACAATATTGTCCATTTGTCAAATTTCTAATTACTAAGCCTAACTTTTGTTAGGTACATAATTTCCCAATTATCCAATGGACATCTCATAATTAATTCATACTAGTACTAGTACTGTAGCAGTACACTACATGCCATGTTCGCCAATCATATATACCGACCATATACATGCCTATGTACACTTCCTTATCACCAAAGGTTAGATGAATTACACAAACTTAAAAAATCTTCCACATAAGAAAACTCTTTACGAAGATAAACACCTTATTGTTGTCAAAGAACTAATATCATGTTTGGTTTACATTTTGAGACTCATCAACAGTTTATGAAGTAGCTTACTAGCTTCTCACATCGACACCGTTAACAAGTTATATGAGTACATTGAAACTACATTGTAGTATGAGCACTTTGTCCTTGAAAAAAAAAAAGTATTTTGATGAAATCACATAAGCTCCCAGCTAAACACCTTCAGTTTTGGTCGAACGAAGTGATCACGCCAAATCTAGCAAGATTATTCAAATTGAAACCTTAACATCTTTGGTTAACCGTTGTCAAGCAAGATAATTTTTAGCGTGGGTCTTTCAAAGGCATTAAATATTTGTTTGCCGCACCTGGTTAGTGGAGTCTCTTAATGGGGTTTTAGACCCCAAATTCGCCCCGTCATTATTCATATAATCATGTTGCATTTGAAATTTTCAGCTCCCAACTAGCGCTCAGCATTGTTCCAGGACCAAACTGCTGAAAAGCAAACAGAACATTTCCCTAAATCCCAGAAAACAATTATAGACAATGCCCAACAATAATTGGAGTACCAGATTACCAGATTGAATAAGCAGGAGCATCTTAGAAACCGGGTGGGGGAGGTGGAGAGAACCATTCATATTTTCATTATCCAATTTCCAAACACCTCGTTCAAATAAAATTCTGAAACAATCTCAGGTTTCATACAGAAAGTAAATGAGTAAAAATTCAGAATTTTCGGTGTTGCAAAGAGCGGAGGAAACATGGCACCATACTCTAGTAGTATCAATTATCATCATACAAAACACAACTAAACAACACTACGAAGTCTACAGAGGGCAAGGCAGAATGCCTGGGCAGTAGATAATGCTAAGCAGCAGTAAAAAGAATTGAAGAGTACCACCAAGAGTCAAGAGACATCCGAAAGATCCACAAGGGAAAATGGGTTACCCGAAAGAAATCTGAAATTCTCAATGGGAAAACAACCATATATAATTAGAGAATATGAATCCACAACAATAGTCTCCTCAGTCTTTCACCATAAACACATCCACTCAAAGTCCTCATGTTACATTTAAAATCAGCCTCTCCTCCTCGGACTTCTGGACCGGTGGCCACGAGGTGATCTGCAAAATTGGACAGCGAATGTATATCAATCAGATTACAATTTAACTTTGCATAGCAGGGCCGACAGAGCAAGTCACTAAAACCAAATAAATATTAAGTATCACTTGCCACAGCTACAGGTAAGAGATTTGTCTTTCCAATCACCCAGGAGAAAAATGCTTAAAAACCCGTAAACGTTACCTCACAAGTATCTACGTCATTCGGATTATAATCTGTGATTATGCGGTAATCTAGATGAGGAAGCAATTCAACAATACCAAATAAATATGAAGTATTTTCAGTTGCACAGCTACGAGAAAGGACCAAGGATTTTGTCATTCCAATCATCCGGAACGAGTTCGTTGGATAGCACAACTATAGTTAAATAGATTAATAAAGAAATAAATTTTTTTTGGGGAATTTTTTGGAACCAGCCCGTTCCCGGTTCTTGAACCAAGAAACCGCCAGTTCCGGAACCACCAGTTCACAGTTCGGTTCCAGTTCCTGACTTTTCGTCAAATGGAACCGGCAGTTCTGGAACCGAGAACCACGGGTTCCAAGAACCGCCCAGGTTATGACTTATGTGCATGCTTCTTATCAAGAATGATTCTAATTATTTATGTCATCATAAACAAAGAATTTCATTTCAAATGCAAGCTACAGCTTGAGAAATTATATAGGAGAACAAATATACAAAAAGATTTTCAGCAGCTTCCATTGTTCCTAATAAACATTAACCCTCAGATGAACATAGTACTCCCACCCATTTTTAATATATGATGTTTTAGAGTTTTTCACACATTTTAATACACCTCATTCAAATCATTGATTTTATAAAAATACCACATTAACTACAAGTAATTATGATACTTAAACCAATAGCATACCTCTAAATCACATCAAATTCAACAATATGCATTAATTATGGTGAAAATCGTTCTTAAAAAATGCAAAACGTCATACTATTTTTTAAATAGTAGTAGTAAAAAACCTAAAACGTCATATATTAAAAATGGGAAGGAGTACAACATTAAGATGGTTCCATGAACCATTCATGTCCCTTGATAGGGAAAAGGAGGACGTCCACATAGAAACTCTAAAAATCATCACTTTTATTTCCTGAAATCCTTCTAACACATTGTGAATTAAGTTAAATATAACAATTTAGGAGTGGTGGACTGCAACCATTGCGGTACCAACATAAATATATACAATAATACAAGCACACATGAGACAGTGAAGAACCCATACCTCCTTCGAACATTCCTCCTCCTGAATGGGCCTTTGCTAAATGCCCAATCAACATTTATAGTCTGTGTGAGCAGTTCGGTTCCATCCATTTCACTTATAGCTCTCTGGGCCTCCTCAAACTTTTCAAATTCAATTAGAGCATAGCCCTATCAATAAAAAATAAACACATTAAGATAGAACGGGAAACAACTATGAGAATGTGATGACCTGAATGGTGTAATATACTAACAGCAAGATAGAAATTTTAAGATACAAAGTTAGGACTATGCACCATCTTCTTCCATCAGAAAGAAAGATTAGAAATTCTACATGTTAAATAATAGAAGGCTAAGAGGGTAAAGCTTAGAAGTTCGAAGGTTACTAACACACATCATTTGCAAACAGAATCACTCCAGGGAAGTTGGGGAACTGTATGAAAGCCAATAGCTAGAGGCCTCTAGTCGGCTTAAAGGGGGGAGCATAGGCCGTAGAGGTTATATGAACACACATCATTTGTGAACAGAATCGCACAAATGAAGCTGGGGGGCCTGGAGCCCTATAGTTGCTTAAAAACAATATTGTGAAGGGTCAAGAAGAAAGTTCACCTCACTCCCTCTTTATGTAATTCCACTAACTAATTGCCGTTTTTTTAGATGCTAGGGGGGTAACCACTACGACACCCTATCAGGATGATAACAGGTGTACTAGAGTTAATTGCCTTCAAATGTTGATTATTCTCTACAAGTCCATCTAAAGGGCCAACAAATTAGGTTCCATAACATAACCTAAAATGAACTCCAGGAGTGATCAAACTAGCTCAGGGCATATTATGCAACATATAGTATGGTATTGTGTTCCCCTTGCAGGCTCCAGCATGAACTTGAGAGCTTAAAATGAAAAATCAAATTAACTGGAATATTTATATCAGAAATGCATGATCATCACATGAATACTGTCCATAAATGAAAAGATAAAATGCTAATAACATCACATTACATGTGAACATGACTTTACTGGCTGGCGCTGGTGATACATGTATATCAAAACCAAAGTGCATCTGTATAATGTAAAATAAAGAACAAAATACCGACCAACATAAGCACCATATGTTTGCTTCGATGTGGTATCTTGTAACATAAAACATTGTGAATGCAGAATTAAATGGACAGGTGGTGGTGTTATAAAAGAGAATACACATAACACTTGAATTGGTGGTGGTGAACTGTTCATAATATTTAAGTGGTGTGTACAGATAAAGGGAATCTTCCGAGGGCTGAGACTTGCCAAATGAGCATTTTTAATTTCAGCCCATCTAAGTCTAACTACTGCTTCTTCTAAAGGAGAGGCTATTCTGATGTAATCAGAGAAATCCTTGAGTGAAATTTTACTATACCTTGACAAAACCTGTACGTCGGTCAAGATTCAAGTGTAGATTCTTTATGTCCCCAAATTCACCAAAAGCATTTTGTAAATCATCTTCTTGAGCTTCTTCGTGTACTCCAGTGACAAGTATAATCCATCCTTCAACAGCTGTACATGTTTAAAAAAAATTAGGACGCAACTATATCCACGATGATTACGATGTGCAGTTGTGCAGGCACAGAATGCAACTATGCCAGTAGCTAAAATTGCTTCTGGGTTTCTAGCTCATACATGTAATAAACTGATGCAATGGCAGAACAATTGACTTTTTGTCAACATATATAGACGCCAAACTACTCATATTAGTCCTGGATACCCTTTAGCTTGGCTAAAAAGGTAATAAACCCATAGTTATCAACATCAAATGACAGGTCATTAGACATTGACATTCTATATACCAATAGCAAGCATCATTTTAAACTATATCGTAATTATGTTTTTAACAAATTAAAAGATAACATCATGTCATTGCATTATAATCCAAACATAACTAGTTAGAACTTCATCAAAGTAATTTTATCTTATTTTAAGGAAGAAGCACTAAAGTGAAATATAAATCACAAAATCCTCATATTTAGACAGTTGGACTCAAACATTACTGCTAGCTTCTCAATTAGTAATTTGATAAACTGATATAAAATAGAACATTCGCGGATCCAAATAGAGACAAAAGTCACAAAACCATTACAGACTTTACAGTGAACACTACCATTTGCGACAAATAGCCACTGCCTAGAACATAAAACATTATAGTATAGTGATGCTTAGTGATGAAGTTGCTATAGCAAACACAACTATTCACAACTATGATGACAATTTAAGATTAGTCTAAAGTAAACCCATAAGGCTCTAAACACTCCATGCTCTGACAGATTCAAATAGAATAATCAACTAGTGTAAACCAGAACTATAACCACTTTTCATCTTACATTACCTACATGATCAGCTACTCAACAGGTCACTGAAGTCAACACTTACCACTGACATTAGCTCTAGAGACCTAGTGACCTACAAATATATAAGCTCACAAAATCCTTAATCTAAAAGCACTGAATTGCACTTAGCATTTGAAAACTTGGGACGATATTGTAATATACAAATCTGCTCTTTCCTTTCCGATTTTCTATACATGTTCAGAACCAATTTATCGTTTAAGCGATTAAGTTACTTGCCTAATCTTCTGCTAAAAAAATGACAGGCACCAAAGTAGAAAGTATGTAGAGACTATTAAGCCCACCCATCAATATGCTATTCTCTTGTAATAAACAAGTAAATGATCTCAACATAAAAAACCTTATGTATATGAAGCAGCTAGAGCCTCTGAGCCACAAAAAAACAAACAGTAAAACGAAATTCTACGTATTGACACTGCACAGCTTATCAGTTATCACCATTTCAACAATTTAGTTGCAAATAAAATTAAACATGTATAAAGCTTCTAAACTTATGCTATTCTCTTGTCATGAATTTTCCAAACTTCGACGTAGCCATCAATACCTAAATGAGCTCAGTACAGACAACCTTATCCATATGAAACACAGAGACCTCTCAGCCGCAAAAAGAAATTCTACATATCAATGCAACACTGCCTAGCTTATCACCACACCCATTAATTGCAACGAAAACATTTAAAGCTTCTAAACTGAGATACAAGGACCAATTATAACAATTTATGATACAATTAGAAAAATAAATTAGGGTTAGGGTTTGACGAGACACTAACATCGCTCAGGGCCAGGACCACCCTCGGAGTCAATTGAATCGAACCGGGCGGACATTCGTGCATTTCTGTCAGCTTCAGCGGCAGCCTCGTCGCGAAACCCGCGGCCTTTGGTCTTTTTGGGGGCGGAGGATGAACCGGTTATGGCGGACTTGAGGCGAGGGATTGTGGCTCGGTTAGGGGAGCCGTCGCCGACGTCCTCGTCCATCAGATCGTCTTCCTCCGGCTCGAAATCGACTGCTTCGGCATCGTTGTTCGCCATTGAATTCGATGGATTGGGATTTTTCTGGAGTAAAAGTTCACTTCAGCTGAATGGTAGTAGTAGCAGATAGGTATGTGATGTCAAATTGTAAGGTGAGTGAAAATTACAGGATTTAAACGGTCAATTGAGCACTTGAACTGATTTAAACGGTCCAATAAATTGGAAATTAAACGTGCCGAGCCCAAAATGATTGGGCTAAGAGCCTAAGACATGTAACAAAGCCCAGAATAAACTTACTTTGGGCTTGTAGGGCAAATCTGGTGTTGAGTAGTAGTAGTTTTTAAAATGGTGATGCTCGAGTCCTGATACATATGTTTAAATTATTCGGCTTTTGATGCTTGGTGTTCAGTTTGCTTGTTATTATGGTCCTTCGGATGGTGTGATATTTACGCGTATGGTAATTCGAGTTTGTGATACTCGTGTACGTACTACGTAGTATAGGGTGTAATGATGTTTGTCGTGGTTGTTGTGTGCGGGATGATAACGTCAATAAGCTATTGGAGATGAAGATTGAAGACGATGTACTGGTGATGCGAATTGAAAGTCGATTGATGCTTTCACTTATGACATTGTATATTACTCTCCGGTCTCCATATCGGTGTACGTTAATATTATCGTATAGAAATAGTAAAATTATTACTGTACCAAGAAGGCAAGAATCCAGAGTATCCAGTAATGCCATGAGTTGAATTTATACAATACTTGGCTCCTAGAAATGGGAATCTAATGAACTTTTTATACAGAATGCATTAATGCATACAGATACACAGAGCAGCAGTAGTACTCCAGTAATATTATTATTTTTGTATAAATATGAATGAATGATGGCGACAAAAATCTTTGATCACTTTTGGTTCAATTCCTGCATGAATGGGTCCTATAAGTATATTATTATGAATAAAGTGAGTTTTAAACTATGATGAACGCTCAAAAAGTGCCCTGTTGTGAGC
Source organism: Plantago lanceolata (assembly GCA_028659135.1). NCBI lineage: Eukaryota > Viridiplantae > Streptophyta > Magnoliopsida > Lamiales > Plantaginaceae > Plantago > Plantago lanceolata. Next base: position 2,011 of record JAQRGC011588171.1, on the reverse strand, counting down.
GTGAGTGAAATTTTTATGGGTCTACTGTGCAGAGAAAAGAAAGAGAGAAATGATGATCGTGGATCACAGCAACGTAGAGGTAGAGCAAATTATTAAACAAGTGTCCGTCCAGTGATTTGGAAATGGTGAACCATTTAATTTCATCTATGTATTTGTGTTGGGTAATTCGACTTCATTCGTCGGAAAACTCACTCGATGGACACCCATTTAACTCTCTTGTCACTTATTTTCACTGCATCTTTGACTCATTTTTTTTTTCTTTCAAACTCCATACACCATAAATTTAGTATAGTTAACAACAAATCGTACCTTAGTTGTAAGACATTTCTTCACCAACTAATAAATTGGAAGTTCGAGTCATCGTAAAGATAAATGGGAAACAATTATTGCCGCTTATAAAAAATAAGTTTACTATAGGTTTCTCCTTAATTTGTGTGAACTTGACAATACGTCAAATAGAAAAAAAATCATTGTAGAAGGGAGTACTACAGTATCCCAAGATTATTTTTCCACTATGCCAATGTATTACTAAGGCTCCATTCAATTCGACTGAGAATATATAAATCAAATTGAATGGACCTGAACTGAATTGAATTTAAGTATATATTTGAACTAAGCAAATCTGAACTAAAATGAAATGAACATAATGGATATGAACTGAACACAACTGAACCTAAGGTGAATTGGACAGGGCCTAAAGATACCTTATGAAAGCTATAAAGTGGTTTATTCGGGGCTAAAAACTTCAATCAAGCACCAAATAGCTCCCAATTGAGGCTATATGGGACCCAGGAAACAACATCAAATAAGCCCCAAACTATGAAGACTTCATTTTGATCCTTGCGCGTAAAATTATCCGAGGATATGGGAGAAGAAATATGTATGCTAGATGTATGGTAAAAATGGATCTCCATAAGACTTATTATGACTCTATCCAATATTGGGCCTTTGTGGAACAGCTTATACGTTCTCTTGGATTCCCGAATCAATTTGTTCGTTGGATTATGGTTTCTTTAACTACTTTGTTGTATCAAATAAAACTTAATGGTGAGTTGACTGAACCGTTCAAGGGAGGGAATCCACGACAAGGTGGTCCTATCTCACATTTTCTTTTTATTCTTTGCACTACAAGAATCCGTCTATATAGCGACGGATTTATCCGTCGCTATTTAGGTACCGATCCGTCGCTAAACCATTTAGCGACTTATATGGCGACGGATAGTTAGGCCGTCTCTAAACCGGGCGTAGTTAAATATATAACGACGGTTAATGCAACCGTCGCAATTTAGCGACGGATGTTGCGTTGACCATGCGACCTTATATGTGGCGACAGTTAGTTAACCGTCGCCAACTTTAAACCTGTCAAAGGTAGAATTGACCATCTGTTGGTGTGGTGATGGATCGTTATCCGTCGCCATACGGCAAAATACTGTTTTTTTATTTTTTATTTTAAATCTGTTAAATTGTAAATAAAAAAAATGTATTCAAAACGGAAAATGTACGAATGAAATACTAAAAATGCAAAAATATAAATAAAACTCGTCAATGTCACAATTACTTTATCCCAAATAAAACCATTCGAGATTACAAATCCCTAGAAATCGATTCAAATGTTATAAATTCGTAACATAATGAAAGTAAATTACACTAAGGGTCCTCCTTCCGTCCGATTCCAGTACTCCTGCCAGGCTTCCCAGCGTTCCGGAGGCACCCAATTCGGTTTCCCCTTAGACCGATGTTTCTTTAGCTTGGCAATCATGTCGATGTACAACCTTGTGGCGACTACGTTGAAGGCTCCCCATATTCGAAAACGCATGGCAACCGGGCAGTAGTACTTTCCCTGCAATAAAATAAACAGTTGTATTACTTCATGATTAATAAAATTGGATGATCACAAAATTTATTAAAAGATAAATATTTTACCCGAAGTTGCTCAAAGCAATCGTAGGCACAAGTGCTCGGAAGTGTGGACCAACGAGCTCCGCCCTCCAAAGGGGATACATCTACATGC
>JAQRGC011588006.1:0-18242 GCA_028659135.1 Plantago lanceolata | reverse complement strand
AACAGGTTGAGCTTATTATATGAGGTTAAAAAAGAAAAAAAAAAAACAAAAAAAAAAACTATAACAGGTTGAGCTTATTAAGGCCCATGCACAGCCTTTTGGACCGCATGAACTAGGGAGAATTACAGGCCCGGTATTAATAATTTCAGCCCAGTCCAAACAATAATCAGAAAAATGTTTAAACAAAGTAACAAACCCCTACCGGCGATTCTTAGATCAATTGGTAAGGAATTTGAGTCTATTTAATTAAAAATTTTGGGTTCGAAACTTGTAAATGTAAAAAACACCGTTAGGAGAACCGCCCCCTAAAAAAGAGTCTGATATTACTCTGCTGAATTAATCGTTAAAGCGGATGTCGGTACTCGGTACAAATCGGAAAAAAAAAAGTAACAAACCCCTATGGTCAACCGTCCGTCAACCAGTAAATTAAGAAAATTTAACCCGCAACAGAAAAAGGAAAAATCAGTAAATTAAGAAAAACAATTAATCCGTGACAAAAAGGAAAAATTGAAAGATTCACCTCGATACTGTGTACTTTCTCCTCCTCCTCCATAGTTCTCAACGATACAATTTTCACTCTCTCTACTACACATTAGCAATTTCGAATAAGCAGATGTGGGATTCCACCGAGCAGAGTTGTTACCCGAAGGCGGTGGTCGCCGTCAATGTCTTTCTAGCTGCCGTTGATGGCGTTATTGCCTTCATCTCCTTCTATCAGGTTTTTTTTTAACCTTCAATTGCCGAATTGTCTCTGTGTGTGTTTTCAACAGAAATTGAATTGAATTGTTGCATTGTTTGTAGCTGAGTTATTCTCTGTAGCGAAGATTGATTGAGCTGATTAAGAAATGATTTGTGAATTTTAGCAGACTGGAAAGTGGAAATGAGCCAAACATTTTATGAATTTGTTTTTGCCTAAATGGTTATTTACCTAATTTTGTTGTGGTTGCATTGTTTTCTGTAGCTGAGTCGGTAGAATAAGGATCAATTGAGCTGATTATGGAGTAATGGGATATGAATTAGGAATTGATGAATTTAGGTGGATGACATGGATGTTGTTTTACTTGTTGGAGTTCGGTTTATGCGAAATGGGGATTAGACGATCAGTAGATTACCTAGTTGAGTGATGGTTTGTAATTTCGTGACACTTGTGTACGTGGTTACGCTTACGAGTTGCAACTAGTTCGTTTGTACGGGTAGATCGAGATACTGAATGCAAGTGTTTCACATTTTAACGTTCTATCATAAAGACGTAAACCATTATGTGTGTAGTTGTTGATAATGCTACAGTTGTCTACCGTGTGTGTTATGTGTAACCTAGTCCCTAGACGGTAGTTCCTTGGAACTGGTATACACGTGGCAACTATTTTGTACATACTTTCATTTTTTATCCAGTAAGCATGATAATGTTGTTTTCGTTATTGAAATTCACGAGATCTGTGGTAATAGAAACTTGTGTAAGTGGTTACACTTACAACCACTTCTTTTGTACGGGTAGACTGAGTGTCGTGATACTGAATGCAAGCATTTCACATTTTCAACGTTCTATCATAAAGACATAAATCATTATGTCTAGTTATTGGCGTGTAGCGTGGACGATAGTTCCTTGGAACTGGTACACAGGTGGCAACTATTTTGTACACGTTACTTTCCGTTTTTAATCCAGAAGCATGATAATGTTGTTTCACTATCGAAACTCATGTGATCCGTGGTAATATGTAGGAAAAGACAAGAGCATGCCGTTCCTTAACTAATTGACTGAGGCATAAATATTCTTTTTTACCAACCACTTGGAATTTTAGTTGTCGACTTTCACACTATATGTCTCTCCTATTATCGTCTATGTTGTTTATCTGCATGTTTTGCAACAAAAGTTGAAATCCATATAAACTCTTTCACAAATTATGCACTCACCTCTTTGATGTCATATAAATCACTAAGCATTTAATAAGCTTTAGGAGGACTAATTTGATGTTTTCCTTGCTGATTAACATATAATTTTGTGAAACTTGGTAGTGAGGTGAAAACTAGTGTGTGTGTGTAGCAAGAGGCAAGGCTTGCGAAGTGAGTTGAAGTCTGATGCAAATCTTAATATTTTAGGATCTTTGTAAGCAGGGGCGGAGATTCTAAAGCAGTATCCCCCCTGCCCAAAACAGTTTACATGGTCTAACTAATCGTGTGTAATTTCAGTTGAATTAATGGTGACTTTCAGCAAATATATCTTTTAGTTGTTTCCTATTGTCTGTCGGCATAAATTTGGACGAACACAATGAATGTTTTCCAAAGATTCTGCGGATACCTTTTTTATGTGATAGATGTCGCTGAATATATTAATTAATGTAAGATGAGTGAGTTAGATACATATTTAATGTTGTTGATTGCTATGTCATGTGTATCTGCTTATGGTTCTTACCTGGTTTTCCTTCACTGTACCAGCTTCTGAGAATTCATTCAAGAAATCCACGAATTTGCTGGACCCGACAAAAGGTAATCTCTGATTTCCTTGATTGATGACTTGTCTTAATTAGTCTCTAATTCTTTGAATGCCAGAGTATTGTTCCCGTAAAGCTGTAGTGCAATGAACCATAGTTATTTCTGTTAGTTTCTTCAAGTTGTGCTACCAAAATAGGATTTAGTCATTGTTGTTATACTCTTGTATTCTGGTGAACCTTATGCTACAACAATTTGTAAGGCTGTATATGTTCCACAAGAGAGGAGGGGGACAAAAAAGAAGAAGAAGACGAAGCAAAGAAAACAACTAATAAACATGATACAAAATTGTTTTCTAATTATGGTTCAATATCTCAATGTAAATGTGCTGTGACTGGTGTACTTTGTTTTCCCAGATAACTTCGCCGGGATGCTTATAGTGGGCTACCTATGGTTAAGTTGTAAATATGTCTGTTAATGGCTAAATATTGGTTAGCTAAAATTTGTCAAAAATGGTGTAGGAAATTTCTAATGAGATAACCATTTAAGGAAATGAGGACATTCTTAGCAGGGCGGAGGGAGTAGTTTTTGGTTTGATTCTAAATTTAAAGTAATTTAAGGTAGTACCGTAGTATACCTTTTTAATCTGATTAAGATATTCTGACGGAATGTTATTAATTTCAGGTCTTTCACATGATGATCGGATTCTCCAATTTGGGTGAGAATTGCCAGCACCACTACTTTATTTATGGAAAGCCTTTAAGTTTATGCAGCTGCGTGTCTGTTATACATGACTGCATTGACAAAGCACTACAATTATATATAATGTTCATATGATTGCACGGCTGCTCTTTAAGAGTTCCTTAAGCTTTCTGTGTTGGTTATTTCTCTTCTATGGCAAACATTTTTGGTGCTTGGAGTGTCCGTTTTAACGTTTTGTCTGGCCAGTGTACTTGTCTCCAAGAGCACATATATCCTTTTGACTGGAAACATAGTTATCTCTCCAAGAACTCAATTTTGAATCATTATGAATAGTCTGCACGATTATAAACTCTAGGGAACAGGGTACTGTTGGCTTTAGCAGCTCATCCTGGTCAAATGTAGTATTTATTGTCTTATAGTTTTCATCGCGAATATAAATTTTCATCAATACCTATATGCACGTTTATGTAACTGTATATACATATATTTCTAGTTTTGCATCTAATACAGGCTTTACTGCTATAAGTGCTCATTGTATGTACTATGCTCGCACACACGTGTTTTGTTATTATTATGCACTTTTCTACAATGACAAAACAATATTCTCTGTTTGGCTAAAAGCGTATTAATAACTTGTGGATTGAAAATTTCACTTGCAGGTTCTTTTCTTTACTTTGTGTTAACTCTTATTGCTGCTTGCAAGGCTTGGACTTGCTGGTCACATTCTTGTGGTTTCTTTGTCATGGGTAATCAACATTTTCCATTTTGAAGTTTTTATGTCCATGGTAAATTGGTAATATTATAGGGGTGCGTACAAATGACATATTACTTGTTTGCAGCTTTCCCCAAAATTCTTTTTGTTGCAGCATTTCTTCTCCTGTTGTCATTTTGGTAAGCTATACTTCTTAACGAATGAAGATTATTTTCTTTCAATGTGAATTTTGTTATGACACTGCATCAACTATGTTTGCAACATACTTATGTGGCATTTGTAATGTACACTACATACTTGAAAAATGCGATGCAAGTAGATGCAGCTCTATGTCATTGTATATTATAATTGATACTCATACAGTCAGTCATATTACTCTCGTAACATAATTTTTGCCTTTGTATGTTGCATCATATAGGTGTTGCATCACATTGTTCAGATATATTTTGTTGGCTTATGGGGTTATATTGATACTCATGCAGTCATATAGGTGTTGCCTTTATATGTTGCATTATATAGGTGTTGCATCACATCTTACTTCCATTATCTCTGTCAAGTTCAAATGGGGTTCTAGATTATGTATTTTGCATAACTCGGTCTGTTTCTAAAAAAAAGCTAAATATATCCCATTTATGTAGATGAATATGATCCTGAATGGATATTTTGCAGGGTGGATCTTTGCCATCAATCAAATGATGATGAAGATGATGACGAATGCAGTCCACAAGAAGCTCTGCTAGAGAAGCAGGATCTATCTTATTCAAATACCGAAAGCCGCCGAAGATGGTGCACTTTGACGTCAATTCATATAGGGAGCCGTCAGAAAGTTGTGATTCTGGTAACCAGACAACTTTTCAGTTCTTCTGCTACACAGTCGATTTCTTTATAGACTCTTCAGCTTTCATTTACGTTATATAATGGAATTTTTTTCACCAGGTTACTCTCATGGTCTTTGCGATAATGGTAGCATCTTCAGTGCTAATATGGTTTGGCATGGGAAAGAATCCCATTGACTCTGCAGTTGTTGCTCAGGCATGTACCCATGGATCTTCGGGTTTTCTTGTTTAACGTATGTTTCATATCATTTTGTTTAATTGCATGTTAACTATAGCACTAATGGTGACCATCTGTATATAGTAAACTTTTAAATAGAAACATAATCATATCTTTGATTTGAAAAACGAAAAACTTGCCGTTCTCCCTGGAGATGGTTCATGATCACTTTTGCATCATGCGGTTATATTTTAAATATGTCACAGTATTTCTTCCATGGGATTTGGCATCAATTTTTATTGTCTGTTCAATGCTTTGTTTGCACCATGTTATTGCTACTTCTCTTATGAATGAGGTCTAATCCAGAATAACATTATCGATTAATGTTTATTTTCATCCTGAGTCATACCATAATGGTGGATTTAGTATCATGATCTTGTTTCACTCAGCATCATATGTGTGAGAGATTATGATTCCAGGGATAAATCCAATTGGTTGATAATATTCTGATATCTTACCTTTTATATGAGATTCCATGAAATTTAATCACTGTTCTATTACGTGCATTTCAAGTTCAATGAGGATTGAGGAGTATGAACTTATTATTATCATTATCATAAAATGCATGATTAGAAATTTAGAGGTACAGTCTATCATATGAATGCACGTTAATCATTAGTTCCATTATTTCATTGTTAGAGGCTCTTGAGTTCACATGAATACATGATATAACCTGTTTGGGTCAGTTTTAATTCCCTTTTTGGATTGGATTTTATGTGAACTGCCCCTGATCAATGATAATAGCTCGAATTCATGTGATTTAAGTTGCTTGTGATTGCCAGCTAAGCCTGTTAATATTATATCTAGAGAAGAATGTATTTCCCAAATGTAATCGGCAGTTTATTAAAATGTTGCAGGTATATGTAGATCTAATTTCCGTAGCAGTTCTTTTGTTGGGAGGAACCTTGGCATGCTACGGTGAGTGTTGGTTGATATTGTTTCACCTTTGTGTTTCAATGTTGTTGTCTGAATTTCTTTCAGTTATTTGTTTCTTCAAGTTTCCTATGCTATGTGTCCATCAAAGTTTTTGATAATAAATGGTGTCATGGTTATTTATTTATTTCTCTGAAGAAAGTTGAAAATTTGGTAAGTTCTTAGTACCTCAAGTATTTCCCTTAGCTACTAGTCCTCCCTAAAGGCGAAAGTGGAATAGATGGGATGAAACATCAACATGTACCACGTAGCCAATTTCAGAAAGCCAGCAACATCTTTCTTCAAATAGTAAAGCTAATCTCAAGTCAACTAACAAACCTTCATCATCTTAGTGAGCCTTCACAACCTCTGTAACACGGCATGTCATTTATAAACGTAAGTAGTGTATGTTTCGATTCAATACTGCATCTTTACTACGTCTGACAACACAATTTGATAATAAGGCACACTTTAAAAGATAATTCACATTATAGTAGATTTGGTCTTGTTTAAGTGTTTGTCCCAACATGCCCTAAATATGTTAATGCACGGTGTACCAAATAGATTTTATCTTTACTGTAGAGGAAAGAGCCAAATTTAGCTTCTGTTGCTTTCGAGGAATTCAAGTGTTTTTGGGGCTTTCGCTGTGTAGGACTTGTGATTTTAGATATAGAATCATCACCAAGACAATAGGGCTCTTTCAGAACATAAACGACATCATTTACCTTTGAGTCTTGGAAGTTTATCCCAACAAATTTAGAAATATATCTATTTATGTTTTCGTAAGTCTGTCGTGAGTGATTTATATTTCTCCTTTGCTCATGAGTCATGAAAACAATGAATGCTATATCCATGTGTGTGCATTCACGGCTGTGTAAAATCATGAGTTTGTCCAGTTTGCTAATCGACTTGTATGAATGTGAAAAATACCAATTTAGATGTGAAGGCCAATGCAATATTCTGACCATGCAAAAAGAAACTTCGAAATGTTTTGTTCTTCAATCACATCATCACATGCGCCATCTTTTTGCTAATTGATGTCTTTGTTTCTGTCAAACTCATTTCACATTCAGGACTTGTGTTATTCTTGAAAATGAGAAAAGTAAGATCTGAGCGGGCTTCATCAGACTTGTGGAAGGTAATATTGATATGAGTCTCAAGTGAGAACTGTGTATTTCTTCCACAATTTTCTTTTGATCACCTTTCAATATGATTTTGAAGAACACACTATATAACCTTCTAAACATGTGTTTCTCGTATACAGGTTGCTGGTTTGGCCATTGTATCTGTTATAGGTTTTACGTCAAGCGCTTTGGTTGCCATATGCACAAACATACCGGTAAGTGTTTGTGGGTTTGATTATTTTCGTGGTTTCTGTAATGCCCTCTCACAATCAACTGCTACTTGGCAGCTGTTTTATCACTGGCATGAACAACAGATAGATGGTCTCAGTACATCCCTTCTATTGCTCGTATACTATTTCATAGGTAATGTATGCTAATATTTCTCTATCTTTTTCATTACCTTCATGTTCTAATTCTTCTTTTTAAAAACAAACTATTCCAGGTTCATCGGTGCCCTCCGCGTTTGTGCTATTGGTGATGAGAGAATTACCACCTCTGCATGTGACTTACAGAGAACAAGAGTCAACAACAACAGCCTTCATAACTGATAGTTCTGTCACACCCAATCAACCGCGCTGGATTTCTGTATCAAGCTTGCAAAACCAGGTTCTGATCCCTTTCCTTTTATCCACTTTATTTTCCAGAAAAAAATTTGTTGCCCCCGAACCTTTTTAAAAGGTTGCACTTTATCCCAAATTTTAACACCGTTAAATAAATATGGGTAATTAAAAAAACACAAATATACTTGTTCACCTGTACAAATCCATAGCCAAAAGTTTCAAGGAATTGAAGGAACTAACCACTAAATCGAAATAGTACTAATTAATAACGAAACAACACTCCACCCACGTTATGAATGAAACCATGAAACTCACTTCATTACTTGCGTAGAGCATACTGTACTAGCATAGCATACTCCAGTGAAATTCGGTTCTGGATTAGGCTTAATACAATCATTTTTTACTAGGTTATCTTAGTAAAGTAATAGTGCTTGAGGAATCAATTCTAGGGAATGAGATTCCCATATTTGGATTTAGAAGAACTGAAGAACCATGATTTCCTATCTTCTGTCACTTACATTGCGATTTGATGCAGGTTTCAAGAGCAAGTCCCATCTGAAGCGGTTGCTAATGACAACCGGGTTACAACTTACAAGCCAGAAGAGTAGTCTGACTGGAAGTACATGTCGAGAGAATTGTTAGTGGGATCTGAACGGTCAGATTCACAAAGATGAGAAGCAGTTCAGTGATGCTTGAAGTTGGCGTACGGCCTTTTAACGCTACTTTCTTTCTTAATGTATAATCTGGATTTGTACATAGAACAAGAATATACATCTATAAACGGTAGTAGGTTGAATGGAAAGGAAGAAAAAAAATTCCAAAAAATTATTTTAGTTCATTACATACATCTAGGTAGACTACGGACAACCATTCATCGGCATATCTCAACAGTTCCCCCTTAACAATAACCAACAGTTCCCCCAAGCAAACCTAATGCAGGCACTGGTCGTGTCAGGGCGGTCCCAGAATTTGAGGGGGGGTGGAATTACATATACATGATTATCAGATTTTCATAGCAATCTAGTTAACATTTTATCATTCAAGACAGACATCATGAAGTTTTGGCAGAGAAAGATAAAAATAAAAACGTCTAACAGAAACCATGAAAGCAAATGCACCAGTGAATGAATTAATCAATCACGTTTCATATCGATTTCCAGTTCCGTTCCAGGTTTAAGAAGTGAACGCAATCGCTCAGCCTCCTCCTTCGCTCTTACCCGGCGGTTCTTACCCCAGTAAGTTACCTTAATCGTGATCTTCTCCAATGAAACAAAAGTCCTGATTAGATACGTAGCAAATCCCACGTCCAGATCGCACCCCACAAATCCACTAATCTTCAGAATCTTCAAGTGCGGATGAGGAAAGACTTTAGCTTCTCTCATCCGTTGGTGCATCTCCAAATCACAGGGAATGTAAAGCTGCAACGGATGAGATTATAAAATGTCAGATTAGAAATCTAGAACTGAACCACATATTAACAGAACATTAAAACTATTTTGCATTTCTAAAATTCTAAATTTTTCGAAAACAGAAAATCACCTTAATCTCAAGTCTGTGCAAGACAGGACAAGCATGTATGAGGGAACTAAGAATAAACAGATGATCATCTTCTTGTGGCCTAATCGAAACATACAACATCTTCAGTTTTGGCCCAACCGGAAACACTCTCGATACACCCTGAAAACGAAGACAACAACAATGCTTGGCAATCAATACTTTATAAAGCCGCGTTAGGCAAAAGAGAAGGTTAAGGTACTCACCTCACGATGATAACTTTTTGTAATCAGGCTAAGCGCTTCAAGTTGAGGGATATAACTTGAAAAATGTGAACAGCCAGCCAACAAATCGGTGCCCTCGTAAAAACCGACGTAAAGATCAGACAGCTTAGGGGTGCTTTTTAAAGGCGGACTTGATAATTCATTTCCATGGTAATGAAAGGATATAAGGTTTGGTGCAGAAACCTCCAAAGATTTCATATTCAGGCATTTTGATATCTTCAAATGTTTTAAGTTAAGAGGATCAACAACTCTCAAATGCACGAGTCTAAATGAGTTTTCGACCGATAAAGATTCAAGATTCTGACAATCCGACAAGCATTTCCGGAGAGTTTCACCGTTCACATCGACGGTGCCCAACTCAAGAGAGGTTAGTGTTTTCCATGGGATTAAGCTAGAAAACGTATACCTTGTAATAGTACTCACAACCAAATCCAGCTGAAGCCTCTTTACTTTCTTCTCCATTGCAAATCTGAGCCATTTATCAATATTACCGTCACGGGATAGTAATCTGAACCGTACCATGAAGTCATCGATAGTATGAGCCCGGTGTGAACTCACTACTTGGTCAACCCAACGGAAAAACTTAGTCTCTTCTTCGTTTTGAAATGTCTGTGGCATGCCCGTCCATGGATCTATATATTTCTTTTTATCACCATCAAATTCAAATTTAAGATGAGGAACGTAGGCCCAAACATGTCTCCATCTCTTTGACAGCACGCTTGTACGCCCAGCTTCTTTCAGTGTTAGCGACGAGATTATATGGAGAAGAATGTCATTAGATAAATCACTAATCCGATCATTCATTAGCAAGACTTTTCCGGGGCAGGCCTAAGAAACAAAAAGAGACAGGCCAGTGTTAGTTCTATGAACAAAGAACCAGTTTGAAAAATAAAAAAAGAAAGAGTTAGTTGATCGGGAAAATGAGTCATCACCTTCGGAATCTCATCCCCAACTTGACTGTCATGAAGAGAAAAATCGTTTATCGACGACATGATAATTTGTTGATTTTGCTGCTGGCTTATTAATCAACCAGAACAGGTCAATACATGGAAATTGGAATCGCAGAGAAGATTTACTAATACAATCCTAAAATTACCTTGCTGGTTTAGGTAAAATTGTAATTATAATAAAAATTTACCGTTTTAAAAAAAACTATACCTTAGTTGAAGATTTACAGAATGCCAGAATGAGTGTCTCTGATGCTGCAGTCGGTATTTGGGAAGAAGAATCCCCAATTGGGATTTTTGCTATTTTAGCTTTTAAGGGCCTTTTTGTCTTTTCATGATAAAAATAAAATAAAATCTACGGCCAATGAAGTCTCTGTTCAGTTCGATCAGAGTTTATAAACTGAACGGAATTGAAGTATAACATTGCACTAAACAAATTTGATTTGAGCTGAATGGATCTGAACTGAATACAACTGAATTTAAGTGGAAATTTGCTTTGAATTGGTTTGATTAAAGGTAAGACTACGTTCAATTCGATTCGAGTGAGAGTTTTCGAACTGAAATGAATTCAATTGAAATATAAATTTGAATTAAGAAAACCTGAACTGAACTTAACACAACTGAAGTTAAGGTGAACTTAACAGAGCCTGAGTATCAATAATGTTTTCGAGCCAACGTGTAAGTCTCATAACAAGAAACTGGAAATCTGATTACAGGCCAAGTATGTGCAGTTGTGCAAAACATAACCAAATTCGTCAAATCAAGCCATTTACAAAGACACAAGCAACATTAAGCTTGTAGCCTCAATCTCAATATGAACTTCAGAACGTAACTCTGTTCGCCTGGAGACTCATAACTCCCTTTCCGGGCATGAGCATTCTAACTTCATCTGGATTCCGGATTATACTTGAAAGTAACAGTGTAATAATACAAGTGAACGAGATGTTTTAAAACAGGCACAATGGTGCTGCTAACTGCTAACTGCTAAACAAATGGAAGAACTGTTCTGTAGATGTTGTGATATACTTTAAACAATAACAGTAGTTAGAGTAGCAAAGCCACTTGACTTGACCAAGGAATTAGAAACACATCAAACTTTATGAAAATCGATTTTAGCTTAATATTCTACGCTACAGAAAAGTACTCAGAGGCCAATTGTCATTTAACTTACTTGATAAGACTATGGGAGCTTATTGCTAACAAAGCCGGAATCTCTAGAAGGCCACACCTGTAGAAAGAGGCAACGGCAGATTAGTAGATTAGTACATTTGAGTCGCATGAAGTTTTACATTTAGAAAACTGGTTTGAGATGAACTGTTCACCTTACGGAAAATTCGACCTTGTAGAAGTCCAAAAGGAACTGGGCCAAACTTTCTTGAATCATTACTAACTTCCGCGTTATCACCTTCTACCCAGACATGTCCCTTTGGCACCTATAAGTATTCAAGAAAAATCACTATATTCAAGCTCAGTGTATTGCACTCCTAACATGAATTGCAATTCTAATCAAAGAAATATTCCAACCAATTCTTCTCCAGAAATCAAATGAATAAATGAATAACCAAGTATCTAATCAGTCTCAATAAAGAAAAGGAAGGGATAGGGAATAATTACAATAACAGTCTTCGTTTCGTTAGAGCCCGTAGAATAGGACACTGTATCGCCTTCAACACCCTTCACTCTCTTAGTCACAATTTTTCTTGGATAGTCAGGGGCCCGCAACTGAACCAAATCCCCCGGCCCGATTTTCCCCAAACGGCTAGATATCCTTTCCACAAGCACCAAATCACCGTGGCTGAATGTCGGAAGCATACTGGGACCAGTAAGCTGCAAGAAACGCTAGTAAGTCGCAAAAGACACATATATGGGGATCAAGTATTGTACAAGCGGAAAATTCTTACAGAAGCAAAGTAGCAGAGGTAGTTGTGGGTGACATGAACGCAACAGGAAAACTTCACTATGTATCCAATACCCTGGAATGCTTCCTTCACGAACGGATAAAGCATCTCCATTCTATTTCCAATTCTTCTTCAGAGCTAATCAATACCTAGTTTTGTTCAATAAAGCCTAACAGATTATCGAGTCGAACATATACATACATATGACACCGAAACAACATTGATAATGAAATCCCTATTTCGTAACAAAATGTCAGCATCCAACACTAATTTGCCTAGTTTAGTTCAATAAAGCCTAAACGGTGCATTTGGCTTATATAATAGTAGCATCAAGACATTCAACTTAAATAACCTTCTCTAGTTTACGTGTTCTAGTAATGACTTCTCGCACACTAAATAAAACGCAACCGGCAAACGCTAACAGACAACTAGAAATGGCTAGGATGCTATCGAATTCCAGCAAAAACGAGCTTCTTAAGCTATCAAACACTCCCTATAAAGTCTAAACAAAACTCCAGCAAGGCAGCAATGCAATTGAACTTAAACAATCAACTAACAGTCATATATTAAGCTATGTTAACACAATAGCTAACTCAATTACCAAATTCTAATACACGAGATCAATGTTTAGGTTTTCGATATTTTTCGACTTTCCCAAACTGTTTCGAACCACACAAAATTTGCTTCATTTAGCTAATTAGATCGATAAACTTCAACAACGAATGAAATGAATGAAATTCCATCGAATCGAGTATAATCAGTATATTCAAAAATCTACATGGATATTTATGAAACAGAAACAGAACTAAGCAATGAAGTGCGTACCAAATACTGGTTGGCCTTCTTTGGTAGTTTCCGCCGCCGCGCCGCCGCCGTGTAATGTCGCCGCCACAGAAGCGTCGATTGAAGATTTCTCTGAAGAAACCCCCAATTCTGATACCGTAGTCTCCAAATCTGCAGAATCAGAAGAGCTCTCTAGTTCGTTGAGTCTAATTCGAGAGTCAAATGATCCTTTTACGTGAACTATGTATTCTTAGTTCGCGAACTATAACTGGACGAATTATGCTTGAACGCACTAGCACATCAGTCAACATGATGTGATGGATGTCTAAGTGATTCCCATTCCCCAGTTCTTTCCTTCAACTTCCATTCCTGCTCAGGAATCAGGATCATATACACACGATTGTGGCGTTTAGCCGTTTACGTTTAGCCAAGTGTAGCTTTTCGATTCCTGGATCCGTCCCTGTCGATTACATGTCATGTCACGCTTGGCGGTTAATTAGCACATGCGCGAATAGCATTGCTTTGTTTTGACAGTTTGTACCAACTCTCTGTCAACACATTTTTCCAGCAGCCATAGGTCATCACCATTTAAAAAACTTACAAACTAAAATTGACAAAGACCAGAGAACTACTTGTATACATGCATGCATATCTAAGCCACTAGCTAAGAAAGTTCTATTTCTAAGTACACAAACTATAATTTTTTGTTTGGAGAACCTATTAGGCCTTATACACTAGCTGGTTAAAAATCTTTCCCTTACACAAGTTGACATCAACTAGCAGCAGGAGTTACGACTTACGCGTGGATTTTAACTGCCTCCGAGATGGAACGGAAGCTAAAAATTCCCTTGCACAAGAGTCTTATATTTATTTTTCATTTTGTTCAAACAACTTACACGAAAACAGGAAAAAAAAGGATCACAAGGCGATGAATTCATCTGAATGCTTGGATTTTGTTATGAGTACTATGGAAGAGCGGGAAGGGCATTGCGGTGGCATGCAAAGCCAACAAGAAATACTTGAAGAACCAATGCCATGGATAGGCATGTATATTGCAACGACTTCTCTTTTCTGCACGCTTGCTATGTCTGGTGATCTCCTGAACGGGATACGTCACAGAAGATTCTGGTTGCCATGTAAGCTTTTTCCTCTCAACGCTCTTTCTTTGTCTTTGTTAGCGGTGGTAATGAAGCTTACTATGGATTTCAGTAATACTAAGTTGGGATATAGCGATGCGTTTGCTAGCGTGACTAGTCTTGTGCTTATGGGTGTTTGCATGTGTAATTTCATGATATCTGTGGGTGCTATGGATGACAGTGGTGTCATCTCCAATCTAACTGCTTTAGTCGTTCTAGTTGTCACGATCGCTGCAAATGTTTTTCTACATAAGAACCAACTCGACAAAATTTATCCTAATGCAATAACGCTATGGCTTGAACAAGTTGTCGTCACAGTTTTCCTGCTTCTTCTGCTTATACCATTCTGTTCTTTGGGTGTTGTGGTTGACGCAACCAAGAAGGAGATCGATCTCAAGTTTCGAGAAATGCATAAAACGATTACGAATGGAAGAGTGGAGGATAAAAGGATTGCTCTTGATGAACTGAAGATAGTGTTGAAGAAATACTGGGTGATGGCAGAAACAGGAAGTATGCAGTTTGTGATTGCGCGATCTGCCATTTGTGTTATTCCGAGTCTGATGTGCTTGTTGATGGCTTTGATTTGTCCTGTAGCTTTGTATAGAATGGATATTTTAGGGGGGCAGATCTTTGACATTTCTTCAAGTTATAACTGGTCTATCATTTATATCATGTCTGCCCAGATCTTGGGGATCGCCATCGGTATTGTTTCTCCTATATCGAGATGGTATATTGCTGCCAAGATCAGGAGGTCACTGCTAAGCCGTAGAAGCCTCGGAGATGAACTAAAGATGGAAAGTTACTGGACTCGGAGATTGGTGGACTGGAGAGAAAGTCGAATACCTTCACATATACATTCCCACAGGTGGAAAATAGTTCTTTATGTCTCTCAAAGAACGGTTTTAGATCTCTGCATCCAGATTCAGACTCTAAATGTTCTAGCCAGCAAGCTTGTTCTCATACTAAGCGTGTGGTTGCAAGCTGTGGTTTTCATGTACATACGCCTAATCATGAAGCTGTTAACGTATCCTTTCAGGCCCTCGAGTGATGGTAAAGAATTCCAATCAACCGAAGTTACGGGTGTAGATTTCAGTCGATATGTACTGCTACTTGAAGGTGAGCTTGAGTTGCCAAAAGACACAATTGCAAATATCTGCAAGGGGTTTGATAGTAGAATCGAAAGAAGTTCAGGCATTATGTATAAGAACAGAGAACTTGTCCATCTTCTGAGGATGTCTGCAAATTTCGATGGTGTGAGAGACTTTGACAGCAACAAAGTCACAAGCTTGCTTTATGAAGAACCTTCTAACTGCTGGTCTCTTCCATTGGTTACCTTAGCATGTATTGTGCACGCAGTTCCTCATGTTCGAAGCTTGACATCGCCACTGCTTGGGTTGAGGGATGCTATTGATCTTGTGAAGCTCGTAGAGAATATGTTAGATACAAATCCGGATCTGTCAACTATTAGTAAAGCAGCTGACATCGTTTGGGATGACTTGGAACTGCATCAAAAGTGGCAAGGCGAGGCTGTTGCTCATGCATCGAATACGAGAGGCTGTACGTACAAGGAAATACTATGCAAGTTCTCTGAATTGGCTATTGCAAAAGTTAGGGATTTCAAGTGTACTACAACATATTCTTCTATGGGAAATACTCTTGATTGGCCACCCGAGATTATTGCTGCTAACTCGATGTACAGGATCTGTGGAACTCTTTTGTTAACTGGGGATCAAACTGATGAGCAGATGATCAAGCGAGTGGATGTAATCATTGCAGACATACTGGCGGCTTGCCTTACAAACTTACCACGTGCCATGATTATGCAATGTGACAGTACTATCATCGCAAAGAAGGAGGCCACTGTCCAACACGCAGCTAGTTTAATTTACGAAGTGAGTGAAGTTCTTGAGATTCTTGAGCAGCGCAAGTGGCCAGACCAGCTGGATCCCAAGGAAGCGGGTTATATTGATGCATGGCGAGCCATTCTGAGGAAGGACTGCAAAAATCCGGTCACCTTTGTTTCAGCAACGGACAACGTATTAGTAGTCTCAGGATCAGCCAAAGGGCATGTGTTTATCGGAATAGATAGGTATTAGAATTGTAAATATGCTAGTATATATTAAGTAATCATCTAGCTAGTATCAAGCAGGCACTAGACCTTTTGTATCAATGTATTTTGAAGTAATTTCTGTTTATCATGAATAAAAGTGCTGGTGTTATGTTGTAAACAGACCTGGTTGCAATTGTTGATCACCAGTATGTATAATGTTGTTGATTTTCATAACCGGCCCGCATAGTTAAAATCTTCTTTTGGCAGCAATGCAAATATAATCTTTCATAAGTTTGTGTTCTGTGTCCCTGAGTATAAAACTTGCCACAGTCATATATAGGTATGATATTCGTATCAGTCCTTCGTTTACATCAAGCATGGTCGAAGAGTAGTATAGGCGACTTCACACGAAACATTATAAACATTTACATATCACTGATGTACTTAACAGATAGCTGGATACACAAGAAGCTCAGGGAGCGAACCGCTGTTGATACGATTTAGTTGGAACTCTTGTTCAGAGGAAAACAACCAACATTTTAGCTTGTAATATTCCATTTCAGATACAGCCATACAGGACTTAACTGAATTTCTGTGTAATTTACAAGTTAGTTTTACTTTTAATGTTCAAACACAGAGTTGATGTGCAATGTGAAAAGAAAAGATTTATAATTATAAGGACTTAGTTTCTTCATCTTGTTCCCACTGCCTTAATTGTGTTCTTCCTTTTCTCTGGATTGATGTGAGCCCTAATTACCAAATACCAAATTAGGGTTCTCAGAACGGCAGCGTTTTGTCCCCCAATTGGGCTTTTCTTTCTGTAGCCAGTCAAATTACCTTTTTAGTCCTTTGTCTTTTGTCCTGGGCTCAAATTAGTCCAGTATTTACAGAGCTTATTTTACTGTATGTACAGAATGTCAGTAGGGAGATTACTTAAGCAAGTTTCTGATGCAATGCAAGATAGGGCCAGAGGCGGTATATGTTGCACCTTTTATCCGGAAGTGAATAGTGTTTATCCACCGGCGTTTTTAGTCTGCAGAAAATAAATTAAAACTAGAGCTAAGACCAGAAAATCGTCTTGTAATCGATTTTGATTGTTGAAGACACTTCTTACAATATTTGAAAGCTGAATGATGCTCATGCAGCGTACAGACATGACGCAAGATAACTTTTTGGTCTTCGTCAATGTCTTCACGTTTAGCCCAGTACTCTAATTTGTTCCCCGAATATGTCCCCATCAAGATATACGGAAAAATTTGCAGTTGGTGTAGATGAATATATTTCAGCTGCTGCAAGTGTGCATCAACTATCAATTTGGCCTGAAAACGTGATAAACAAACTTAACTGGCCAGTAAGCATTAAGCTAGAGATTGAAACCAACCTTAAAAAACTTAAAGACATTGTATTGACCAAGACCATAAACTTATCTTGTATAACATGGTTTGCTGCTCTACCAATAACCCCAGCCGGAGCTATCACCAGAAATTGTCATATGAAACGTACGCTGTTTGCATAGGTAGGTTGATATACTCCTATAAGGTTTTGCTCATCAGCTCAGGTCATGGCAACAGATTCTGGTTTCGACTTTTGAGGTTACAGGCCTCCCAGTTACAAAAAACAGATAACTTGGACAACTTATTTTTACGATTTATATAGTTGCCGTGGAACTGCATGTTAAAAAACAAACGTCTCATGACAGAAATGCCACTACTTCGATCTCTATTTCTTTCGAATCTTTACAAGGCACTATAATTTATTCACATATTCAAGATGATGTTACGTATGATTGAGAAAGCTCTTACGTTGTATCTAACTTGTATTTATGCCTCACATTTTGTTTGGGAAGACCTATGGGTCTATACATTTGTAGTTTTAAAATCTTTTTCCTTACAAACTTAACATCACTCTGAGTGAAAACACGTAAAATATTGATCCTTTCCCTTGCACGAGAGTCTCTTTATTTTTGTGTCCATTTTGTTCAGACAACTTATACCAAAACTATAGCATATCATATCAATTCTTCTCTTACAGAAAAAAAAAAAGAAAAAAAAATCACAAGGCCATGAATTCATCTCAATGCTGGGATTTTATGAGTGAGGAACAGAAGGAAGGGTATTGCCATGACTTGTCAGATTACCAAACTGAGCAAGAAACACTTGA
>JAQRGC011587618.1:0-18709 GCA_028659135.1 Plantago lanceolata | reverse complement strand
AAAACAGAGCGTTTGGTAATTGGTACATTTATTATCATCATCTACTATCTATCTCTCCTCTCCGCTCCTCTCCTCTCCTCTCTCTCTCATCTACTCTACTAGTACTACTTCCTATTGTTTTGTCTACCTCTAAAACCCCATCATCTCGTCCACTCATTTCCACCACCCCTCTTTCATAACCTAACTTCCGCCTAACCTAATTCCCATTCCCAATCTGCTTCGATTCAATCCATTTCCATGGACTGATTCCAATCCCATTCAATTCAATCCCTAATCATGATGGAGTGGGACAGCAATTCCGAGTCTGATCTCAGCGAGGACGACCAGCTGCACGACCAAGACGTTGTAAATGACGAGTTGGAGGAGGATGAAGAAGAAGAGGAGGAAGAAGAAGACGACGACGACGATGAGCTTCTCGATGATGGCTTAGGGTTTATGTTGCGGAAGACCGGCGATGGCATGTTACCTTTTCCGATCGACACGCTGCTTCAGCCTGGGCCTTGTGGCTTTGTTGTCACTGATGCTTTGGAGCCGGATAATCCCATTATTTATGTCAATTCTGTCTTCGAGAAGGTTACTGGCTACCGAGCCGAGGATGTTCTCGGCCGTAATTGGTTAGTGTTTCTTTCGAATTGAACTTTAATTCTGTTGTTGAATGGTAATTTACTTGCTATTGTGGTATTTGAGGTACTATTGATTGTGAGAGGGGTAAACTGATGGGGCTTTTTGCATGTTTTACTGATGCAGAGAAATTACCATTTGGGTATTATTTTGGGGAGGTTTATTTAGCTGTAGAGGTATTTAGGTGAGGAGATATGCTAAAAGGGAGAGGATTAGGCAGACTATTGTGATTTCATGTGCTACATGTTTACCATGATCTTTGTAGCTTATAAGACTTGTATGTATATTTCATGCTTATATCTATTTGGGACAATAACTTGTTTGTAGTCTAATGGTCAAACTGGTGCTAATTAGGGGAATGAGCCGTGAGATTAGGGGTGGGGTAGGTTGCGTGTAATACCATACATCTGACATCGGTTAAGAGTAGGATAAATGGTATATATAAGTAGCCATACACACTCTAACATGGTATGAGGCGGCACTTTGGGTGATTCCAAAATTAATTCTGTAGGGCTCTGCCTGAATCAGACAATATCACACCGCAATAAAATGTAAGGGGCCTAGTCCTCAGTAATTGCATCAGCCCAAAGGGACTGGTCTTGCTCGATTAGTGGCTGGTTGGTCGGGCTCTTGGTCTTGTTCTATTTGCTTTACTAAATGATCTCTTTCAAATTCTAGGTTTTAATGAAATAGTGGATCATTCAGCTATGATACTTGGATACATTCTGTTGGCGTTCAACAATAAGATTACTTTGTTCTAAATGTTACTTGCACAGACTCGAGTGCCTACTATTGTGCAGCATATTTTGTACTATTTGTGAAAGAAACTTTTTTTTCAATTTGAAATCCTGAAACACTTGGTACATTTAAGAGATTTTTACTTTTTAGTACCCTATTATGAGGGTGTCTCTCATATTAACGCGGCTTACATAAACAATAACACATAAAGACAGTTAGAGTGGAAGTAATTTCATTTTACGCTAAAATTCCTTGACTTTCAAAATTAAATTTTCCAAAACAAACAAGCTTTAGACAAATTTAATTTATTTATACTGAAAAAAAGTGGCGGAGCTCCACCATCACAACTACAAAAATGGTGGCGGAGCTCCACCACCACCCAGTTGCCGGAGCAGAGCTCCACCAGATCTGGTGGAGCATATCTCTGCCTAAAATGGTGGAGCTCTGAGCTCCGCCATTTGAGTGGTGGTGGCAACCATTCACCACCACCACTTTTCTTTTCCTTTCTTTATTTTTTTAATAAATCACCTAAGGGCTTGTTTGTTTGGGCGCATGGCATTTCTGTAATATTGCCAAAGTCAACAAAAACCCTGGTTTTTGGCCGCCTAAAATGTAATAAAAAACTAACACGTATTAGAATGTGATTGAAACTCTAATAGGGTACTAAAAAGTTACGGGTCCAACATTTTATCAAAAGTTATCTAGTTGATGTCCGGAAAAGGGAAAAATGAGATGTCTATACCAGATATGATGTTGGAATGTATGTCAGCTTAAGACCTTTGCAACTTCGGTACATTCTGTTGGACTTAGTGGGGAGAGTAACGATGCAAGCGGATTTCTTTGATTTGTATTTCTGCATAAAATATGGAATCCTTAAGCAAATTAATGTTTGCACAGACTATGTAGAATGCTCTATCAAATAAGTAATTTACTGGATTGTGATTTGTTGAGTATCCTGTAATCAGAACGTAGCCTTTTGTAGCATGTCATGAAACATGATAAAGTTATTTTAATTAGGCTGAATCCTGTTTGGTTGTCTTTTGTGCGGTTTTTATGTATCATATGTGTTGTTTGGCGCGTAACATAACTACACTGTATTTGTAGCCTTGGGATAGAAAAAAGATTTTGTGGAGGTTATATGTAGTCAATAATGTTTAATACACTCCTGTGATTACACTTTGTCCTAATATTTGAAATTGCCTATCACAAAAAAAAAGGATTAAAAAAAGACCTACCATACAAGCATATACATTCAATGATTCAATCTAGTTTGCACTCGATTAATTAATCAAGCTTGACCGGATTTCTGAATGAAATGAATCAATCAGAACGCATGTACCATTATTGATATTAGAGAGCATTGAGTTTGAAAAGTCACTTTCAGTTCTCCTTGAGGAAGGATTGTGTAAAAACCAAAACAAGATAGTTTCTCCTGAACCTGAACTATGTGATGCAAAGTACGATGACATATATTTCTTACAGAAGGTTCATTTGGCCATGCAGTACCTAGAAAGTAGCCTTCAGGTTATCACCTTGTTTTGATTCCTGAAGCTGGATGATTACACATTCAATTGTTTGATGAATTTGAGCTGTTCAGCTTAATAGTCCATTTCCTGGATCCGATTAAGAGTTTTGCTCAATATAGGACTAGAAAAGGACAGCTGGAGAGAGCATGCTCTCTAGGTTACCTTAAAGATCACATTTTGTGGAATACTAATACTACGTATGAACTTTGAGGTTGATATAGTTTTTCCTGGCTGACTAGCAATTCTACTTCATCTTATTTAGGAAGTTCAGTCAGTTCGAATCTTCTATTCTATTTCTACTCTTTGTACTTCACTGGGCACAAAATGGTTGTGTTGATTGCTGGTTCCTTATTACATCTTATTTTGCTTCCCTGTCCTATATTGGTAATGTGATGCTGGTATTATCTTATTCTCAGTCACATGGTCAAATTGATGTACTGTTTTATCACAACTGCATTTGACAATGAGATGATCCTTGGTATTAATGAAAATGTGAAAGAAAGAAAAAAGCTTGTTTGGTTTATTTGCCCTGCTCTCAGTATCTTTGTATACTTGGGGGTGGTGGAAATGATGCAGTCTTGAGCCTGAGAGTGACTTATCTGAGTTTACTTTATGTGCATCATTAAGATTTTTCACTTTCAAAAATTTTCTCCGTTGTCATTTGCTTTTATGCATGTGTGTTTAGGGAAATAATTATTTATTGTTAATGTAAAACCAAGTATTAGGGTGTGCCTAATGTAGTCAATCCCGCTGGTATCCCCCTTGATCCTGGCGTCCAATTTTGGTGCAGGACTTGGGCGCTACAGAGGTGCCTATAGAATCCCAGTTGATCCCGGACATTCCCGGTATCGCTCTATCCGGGATATATCGGCCATCCCAGCCGCTGCATTATAAATTTGGTGTACATTAATATTTATTCCCAATTAAACCTAAACAGATAAAGAATAGTCCAGTTTTCATCCTTTATTTATTCTTCCCGTTTCTCACACCAGGCTGCTCGAACTCCCTGCCCACAAACCCCAAAAAACCCGGCTTTCTCATAAGCCTCTTTAACAGCTGGATTTCCGGCCTCTCCATTTTAGTGGCCAGCCAAGTGTTTCCCTTAAATTATGTGGATAGTTTGTACTATTATTGCTCGATTTTGAATGAGGATTTTGACTTGAGTAGTGGTGATGAAAGTGACAAGAAAGAAGAGGAGTTTCATTGTTAAGAAGAAGATGATGATTGATGTTTTGTTGATTTAAGACGCACAGTATTTTTATGTTTTCGCTTATGACATTATGTTATGTAAAGTAAGACTTTTATTTCCTTGACTTTGCTTGGTTTTAGACCGTTTATGGTGATACAGGATTGACAGAACTCACAACCTTACATTTTCCATTTATTCACAGATATCTTTGCTGCGCTTTATAGCTTCTTTAATATATATTGTTATTATACACACAAATTTATTAAATTTATATATTGTTTTGTATAATTTCAATGCCTACTTAAATATTCTTGCTAATGTATTGATTATTTCTGAATTGCTGCAGCCGCTTCTTGCAATGCAGAGGTCCTTTTGCCAAGCGAAGACATCCTCTTGTGAATTCCTCTGTTGTTGCTGAAATAAGAAGATGCCTGGATGAAGGAATTGAATTTCAAGGAGAGTTGCTAAATTTTAGAAAAGATGGAACCCCACTTATGAATAGATTGCGTATGACCCCTATATATGATGATGAAATTATAACCCATATCATTGGCATACAAGTATTCACAGAAGCAACCCTTGACCTGGGCCCAGTTCCAGGATCTTCAATTAAGGAAAGAGTATTTAGTACTCCCAGATTTAAAATATCTCCTCCTGATGGTACCCGAAATATAAGCCGTGGGTTTTGTGGGTTACTGCAAATAAGTGATGAAGTACTTGCCATGAAAATACTATCAAGATTGACACCTAGGGATATCGCAGCCATTGGTTCCGTCTGTCGACGACTTTATGAGCTAACGAAGAACGATGATCTCTGGCGGAGAGTATGTCAAAATGCCTGGGGCAGTGAAACAACTCGAGTATTAGAAACTGTGTCCGGTGCTAAAAGATTGGGTTGGGGTAGACTGGCAAGGGAACTCACCACTCTTGAAGCAGCAGCATGGGGAAAACTGACGGTTGGAGGTGCTGTAGAGCCCTCTAGATGCAACTTCAGTGCTTGTGCTGTTGGGAATCGTGTAGTTCTTTTTGGTGGGGAAGGTGTTAACATGCAACCGATGAATGACACTTTTGTCCTTGACCTAAACTCCACCAATCCTGAATGGCAACATTTTCAAGTGAACTCTCCGCCACCTGGGCGGTGGGGTCACACCCTATCTTGTGTGAATGGTTCTCATCTTGTCCTATTTGGGGGATGTGGAAGACAAGGTTTGCTCAACGATGTCTTCGTCTTAGACTTGGATGCCAAGCATCCCACTTGGCGTGAAATTTCGAGCTTAGCCCCACCACTCCCTAGATCTTGGCATAGCTCTTGTACACTTGATGGCACCAAGTTGATTGTGTCTGGTGGTTGTGCTGATTCTGGGGTTCTATTAAGCGATACTTTCTTACTCGATCTATCACTAGAGAAACCAATCTGGCGAGAGATCCCAGTGGCATGGACACCACCTTCACGCTTGGGGCACACATTATCTGTTTATGGCGGAAGGAAAATTTTAATGTTTGGAGGTCTTGCAAAAAGTGGCCCTTTGAGGTTTCGATCAAGTGATGTGTTTACAATGGATTTGAGTGAGGATGAACCATGTTGGAGTAGCGTTACTGGTACCGGAATGCCTGGTTCTGGAAATCCTGGGGGTATGGCTCCGCCTCCTCGTTTGGATCATGTTGCGGTGAGTCTGCCTGGTGGGAGAATCCTTATTTTTGGTGGCTCAGTTGCTGGTCTGCACTCTGCTTCTAAACTTTACATACTTGATCCCACTGAAGAGAAACCGACTTGGAGGATTCTAAACGTTCCAGGGCGGCCTCCTAGATTTGCATGGGGACACAGTACATGTGTTGTTGGAGGAACAAGAGCTATAGTTCTTGGAGGTCAAACTGGGGAAGAATGGATGCTTGGAGAGCTTCATGAACTATCTTTAGCAAACCAGATCAAATCATGTGAAGAAGAGTAAAAATTGATATTTGGAACCCTGGAACACATTCAGTGGTCGAAGGATGGGATGATACTTGACTTGCACCTGCTGTCACTAGCCAGTATATCCGACCAGCTTGTACTTAAATTTGCTTTCCTGTAATGCTTGTGGGAATACAGTTGAGCTATTGGCATGATACGATACGATCGCAGTTTAATTTTGTGAGTCTTTGTATGAAATTGTTGGAAAAATACCATACATTGCATTATTAGCACTATAGGGTACTAGTAGTACTTGGTAGAAATGTTAGGCTTCGTATATGTAGGTTTAGATTATATCATGTATGTGTTGTGCTTCAGGTTCTGTAAGTTGAAAATTGCCAGAACACCAAGGTGAAAAGTAAAAAAAGAGAAAGAGAAGGCTAGTGTGTTCTGTTCTGTGTGTATGATTTACGTTGTTTTATGTTAGTCTTAATAATTTTAGTTACTGTTGTGGTTTCTGACTTTTTGTTGCTCTTGTGCTGTGTTTTCTTCCTCAGTTTGCGGTGTGGTATTAGTTTAGATAAATTTACTTCAGTTAAAAGGTGTTGGTGTTGTGTCTTGAGATCCAGTTAAAAGGTGGTGGTGTTGTGTCTTGACTCTTGAAATCCATTATTAATGCTGAGTGGTGAGGATATCAAGTCACAAACTCGTCCCAGTGGAAGCCATGATGAGCTTCAAGCTCAAACAGGGCAAACTAAAATGTAGTTCCTCTTTTTGAGGTCTTTCTTGTAGATAGAAACTTGTCATCATAATTACAATCTACCAGGTATTCGACAAGTATCTATTTGACAAAACAAATGTGATTGATAGCTGATAGATCAGTAGTGCTATAGTTTTATCTGTCAGTCTCCACTTAGCTTGACCAATCTCTAAAGGAAACTGTATAATCAAGAAACAAACTTTCCCTCTTCAGAATACTCAACTAAATTGCTGTTGTTGGAATCTCTTTCCGTTTTCTGCATCACTCGTCCGGCTTCAGTGCTAAATGATAATATACCTGACTGCTTAAAGAACACACATTCTCCAGCCTTCTTCCTGGACCTTGATTACCATGACAAACACGAATACGAAACCAAATAACACCAGGAGTACTGCATGGTAAAAACTAAAAATCCTTTTGATCCACTTTCTGACATAGGCAGGCTAGCCATTTAAGATACTGTCATAGTACGAACCCATATTTGTACCGAAGCACTATTCGAAACAGGACCATGACAGAACCATTTTGGTCTATCCCCCTTGATATTGAGGGTGTCCCAAGAAGTTTAAGATATGGCCATAATACGAAAACATATTTCTCATGCCCCTCCACTAATCAAAATAGGTTGACATGATTATAACAGAACAATTTTTACCATCTCTTGCAAAGACAGAATGAAAATGAAAACCGAAAACAACTGAACCAATTCCCTCATCATAGTGCTTTGTGTTGCCTAAATCAGACCTGTGAAAACATATTCAACCCAACAGCAAGATCTAAGCTATACGCCAATACCCGTTCCAGAAAACACAAGTGTGTAGTTACCTATATCAAATCAATTTTGTGCCATAAACCAACAAACTACCGTTAAAATTCCCAGAGAAATCGAAACATACCTGGACCCAACCTTCAGTGGACTTTCAATTCTAGTTTCACAGTCGGGTTGATCTGGCGAAGCTTACCATATGGTCTGTGACTCTCTATCAAGACAGACAATGTAATGAATGCACAGGCAGCTGTTAGTTCAATAGATTATAATCCTGGAACTCTAGAAAGAGAGCACAGTTATTGGTTTCTCTAATGACAAACATGCAAGAGATTTCTATAACTTTGTGTTAGAAAGTATTTAACTTAACAGAAGAAATGAAAAAACAGTAACTCATACAGGCTGATGCCGAAAAGTGAATACAGAAGGAATCATTCTCTGTTCTCAAAAACTCTATGCTACCCCGAAATAAGACTAGCACTGCAAATGCGTCAATAGATATGGCTGTACACCATTCTTTCTGTTTCCCCACGGCAACTTACGCCCTCTAGGTATCAGGATTCCATATTTTCCCTGATTCGAGAAGCAAGCCTGTGTGTTGCTTGCTCACCGAATGAAGTATCCTTTTCCTTGATGTTGGAAACAAAATCTTTGGCGTCTTTATACTTTTTCGCCTTGCAATAGCCATTTACAATGATGGTATATGTCAGCTCATTAGGTCTGCAGTTATGCTGAATCATATAACTAATCAATTCATCCACTTCTGTGAAAAACCCTCTTGCAGAGTACCCAGCGATAAATGTATTATATGTTACAATGCAAGGCCGAATTCCTCTATTTGTCATCTCTGTGAAATTCCTCATAGCTTCCTCCATAAGTCCTCTTCTGCAAAACCCTTTAATAACAGTGTTATATGAAACAAGATCAGGCTTCCCACCACGCTCCAGTAAACCTTCGAGGACTTCTTGGGCTTTCCAACATTCACCAGCCCTCGCATGCATATCCATCAAACTATTGTACGTGACAAGATCAGGCTGCAACCCATTTTCCTGAATCATATTGAAAACTTCTTGCGCACGCTCATACATCCTGTTCCGAGCGAGAAGGGAAAGCATGTTATTGAACACCACCAAATCCGGCCGATAACTGTGCTTCATGAACTCCTGAAATGCTCTCTCCATACCTGAAAGTGATTTACACTTTACATTCGTGATTATTAGAGTTCGCAAAAGCATCCAACTAGGATATATACGCCCATCATAAATTTCAGTAGCTATCCTTTCGACACCTCTAACATTTCCACCTTTTGAGTAGCTGTAGAGCATCAAAGAGTATGAAGTCACGTTGGGCTTAAATCCCTTACTTCTCATGTCTGAAATAACAGATTCTGCTGCTTTCCAATCACCCCTACGAGACAAAGCATTTAAGAGTGCATTATACGTTGTGATACATGGAGAAAATCCAGCTTTGATCATCTCATTGTACATTTTTCCAGCATTTATTTCTGAGCCAGACCTACCATACGCACTTATCAACGTGTTAAAAGTATCCCGATCGGGCTGAAACCCACAACTTTTCATCTCATGGAATATTTGGTTCACGTGGCTATGCATTCCTCTATTGCCACACATAGAAAGCAACGTATTCCATGTTATACGATCTGGTTTACAACCATTCATCTTCATTTCAGACACGACTTCCATCATATCTTCCACACGTGACTTAATTCCCAGCATTCCAAGAATAGAATTATAGGTACACACATTAGGAACACAACCTGATTCCTTCATCTTTTTGAACAAGCTCAAAGCTTTGTCCTTCTTCCCAGCCTTTCCATACGCATCTATCACAGTTGTGTAAGTAATGGCATTTGGCATTATACCCTTTGACATCATAGTGCCAATGAGTGCAGCTCCTTCCTCGTGGAAACCGGCCCTTACAGATGCGCCCACAAGTTCATTATAAGTGACCGAATCAGGAGGGCAATCATTTTCCTCCATTTCTTTCAAGATCTTCAAAGCCATGTTATAAACCCCTGCTTTACCATAAACTTGAAGCAAAGCATTATAAGCAACCGTTCCAGGCACATAGCCCTTTAACTTCAGTCCCTCAAAGAAACTGTTAGCCTCCTCCATCAACCCTTCTCTCGCACACGCAGAAATGACAGTGCTACAAGTGAAATCGTCAAATTGTAGCCCTAAGCTCCTCATCTCTTCCAAAAGCTCCAAGATTTTGTCCCAAGACCGACCCATCTTCCCATAAACATCCAACATCACATTGTAAGCAACCAGAGATGGAACCACACCCCTACCCTTCATAAAATCAAACAAAGCTATGGCCTTCTCGTACTTCCCACTCCGAGAATACGCGTGCAGGACAGTAGTCCATGCTCGAACATCGAGCTTAAAATCCTCCAAAGGTATGACATCAAACAGCTTAGAAGTAACCGAATGCTGAGACTCCCTATTAAGCATCTTAACCATCATTTCAATCATTTGATTATCCAACACATCACTATCAGACACATCCAAATTGAAAACAACCCATTCAAACAACAGAATAGCCCTCTCACTACACCCAGAAATCTCCAAAGCCTTAAACAGACTAATCAAATCAACCTCCCTAAGCAACTCAAACCTCACCGAATCGAAAAACGAACGCAAGCTACACAATGGCTGTGCCAAAATGGAGGTGAGCAATGACTTACACTTGAAAGGGAGGAAATCAAGCGAGCCTTCATCATAGGTTGCGCCAATTCTTGGAATTACACCATCTTTGGAAGCTTGGTTAACTGCAGGTATGGAAGTGGTGGTTGTAACGTGATCCTTGGTTATGTGAAAGAGATGCTGGAGAAGGGAATCCAAATGGAAAGCTTGTGATCGTTGGTGCTGTTTGGGGAGCAATGGAGGCAGAGGAAGAGTGGAGTGATGGTTCAACTTGGGGTGGCGCTGATTGGTTGGGTTTGAGTTGGGTTTTGTGGGTTGGATTGGGAGAGCTGGTCTGTTTGGGAAAAGGGATCCCTCCATTGTTGGATGAGACACAGAAACTGAGGTTGGAGTTTACATATGAATGAGTAACCAGAGAAAGATTGGCAGTGTGGAAGGGATAAAAGAAACTGGGTCACGAAGGGATGATGATGATGATATGAGTCTAATTCTATGGTGTTCGTCTGTTCGATGTGTCCAATGCTATCATTTTACCAAATCCAAGGCGGAGCTTGCTATGCAATTCCGACCAAGTCTAATCTCAATTTGTAATTCATAATCTTACTGAATACTTTAAAAAAATATGACACATGATTGGTGGTTTAGATTTTTGACCCACTTTTTATTTTTATTTTTTTACTTTTTGTTGGTTGGAAACTGGCTCAATCTGACCCGAACTTAATTGAAATTAAAAAG
Source organism: Plantago lanceolata (assembly GCA_028659135.1). Taxonomy (NCBI): domain Eukaryota; kingdom Viridiplantae; phylum Streptophyta; class Magnoliopsida; order Lamiales; family Plantaginaceae; genus Plantago; species Plantago lanceolata. The sequence goes on along the minus strand of JAQRGC011587618.1, from coordinate 7,817 downwards.
AAATAAAAAATGGAGGTAAAAGGGGAGGATACGTATCGGTGAAGAATTGGGGCGAATCGTGTATCGGATACGTATTGAGACGAATACGTTGGCCAGTTTGGTGTATCAGTGCTTCATAGTCTGTGAGCATACTTCGAGCTGAAGATGACTTGAGTCGTATGCCTGCGAGTTCAAGGCTAATTCTACCGGTGAATACTACTAGAACAATCAATAAAGAATCCAGCAAGAGGAAATGACATTATTACCCTTATGGAGTCAAACCAGATTTGGGCTCAGCCCATTAGGGTTTACATGCGCTTGAATTTGGGCCATTGACGGTAGCCGACATACACGTGTCGCTACAGGATGAAGTCCGTACACAAAGGCTATTTATTATAAAAGGAAGTTCAGATTTCACGTGCATGTAACTAATCATTCACTATTTATCTGTACTTATTCCAACCTCGAGTACTTTCCGATCTCGAGTCTGTTAAAGTCACAATTCCAGCTTGACCTTGGAGCAAGTCGGTTTATTGTACNCCCACCCCAAACTGTTTCAGTCATACAGGTAACCCTCGAGTTCAAGGATATAGTTCGCAACTTAAGCATCTTCCATCCTCGATTCGAAGAACTACCAGATTCCCCGCATCATTGGGCGCCATCTGTGGGAATCGGTAGGAGAAACCTTTTTTCACCTTCAGCCCAATAGATCGATGTCCACTCAACCTTGAAGGGTGACTCGAAGTCATCCCTAGAGCGATCAGCCTGTGCCACAAGATAGGATACGTCCAGGCAGACCTCCGCTAAATAGGAACAATCCCCGGTCGGGGGTATCGATCAATGAAAACGCGGTTGCCCAAAATTTTCATGATGGGATGGAAGTAAGCTTGTCCACGAATGAGTAGAACAACATTAGGAGATAAGAAGAACGTCGTCGACTGGCTAGAGAAAAAGCAGTCGAGATAGAAAGGCAAGAGGAGAGAAGGAGAGCGCAGAATAATTTTTTGAACCAAATCCCAGTCTCACTACCACAACAACAACCAACTGCGACACAAGGGGTTCCAGTCCCTCGAGTTCAAGTAACATAGGCCAGAATAGTGATGAATCCAGAGAGCGGAAGGCCTCTTTAGGCTGCCTTAAACTTTACACTTCCCGATGGCACGCCATTTGATCCTCAAGCTGCTTTGGGAGTCACACCTGAGATCTTTCAAAGAATGTATGGTATCTATCAAGCTATGGAAGATGGGTCCTTTGGGAGAAACCCATTCCCTTATATACCAGAGCATGCGATCTAGAATGCCAATTAAGGCCCTTGCCTCCCTTGAATGGTCCACAGGTTCCTCGTGTGGGCGCCAATAGAACATCAAGCAGGTCGATTCAGGAACACTTGGGACATGCTGGAGGCCAACAGAATTTGAGGGAAATGATCGAGGGGCGAGCCAAAAACATAGCCTTCGATAATCAGCCTCAGTATGAGAATGAGGAGGAGGGTAAAAGTAGAAGAGTCTCAGTGATGGATCCTCCCACAATCAATATGAGAGTTCCAAATCACCTTCGAGAACAGTCAGCTGAGAGCACACCCACGCCAGTGGTACCTCGAGCTATCCCGTTCTTTCAGCCTAAATACTCACAACCTATATACTCTTTACAGCCAACGGTGCAGGCGTACTCACATCAACCAATGGCACAACCTTATGTGGTCCAACAACAGGTTGTCGCGCCGAATCACTCTCAGGGCGCGGTTCAAACCCGGCCCGCGGGGCAACTCAATGGAAGTGAGGCATTCCAAAATTTGCCACCTTTGAAGGAACTACTTAAACCACTACAAGCACAAGGTCAAAATCAGAATCCTCTGATCTTAGCATCTGATGAGCTTGCTGTCCATCAGAGAGAACTTCAGGAGCGCATGGAAGCTCTAACGAATCTGATGAGGATTAAAGCGAAGGAAACTGTGAAGATATCAAAGCCATTGTTGAATGCAATCAGATCAAGTAGGAGGAAGCCAGATGAAGTGATACTTGCCTTAGAGAAATAATATGGGACTTCACGTCTAGTGGGGCATTTCACCATATTTGAAGGACGAATGGAGGGTTGTGTCTATGATGATAACATGATGGATGTTACATTCCCAACCACACTCTTCAATACATCAATGGATTGGTGGAACAGTTTGGAGAATGGGTCCATAATGCGAATGCCACAAATATTGTATTAATAAACAAAAGAATATAATACATACTAAAATGTGATCAACTGAAGCATATACTGTCCCAACATCCGGATTGTCTCTAGGACATATATCTTTCAATCTCCCACTTGACCTAGAGCCAATCCCTCATAGGTTTAACACCGACATTTCTAAAATGTTCCAAGTGCTTCTCCACACTAAGTGGTTAGTGAGAGGATCGGCCACATTATCATTAGTGGTTATATCTATGCGTACAACTTTCCTACTAATAAAATCTCTAATGAGATGATATTTCCGACATATATGCTTATTCTTGTTCGTGGATCTTGCCTCCCTCGTTTGTGCAACAGCGCCATTACTGTCGCAATAAACGGTGACGGGACTAGAATCCGGAACTACCCTCAATTCCGTCAAGAATTCGAACAACCATACGGCTTCCTTAGATGCTTCCGAAGCAGAAATATATTCGGACTCGGTTGTAGAATCAGCGAGAGTTGCTTGCTTGCAACTCTTCCAACTGACTACTTCACCATTGAAAGTAAACACATACCCAGTTTGTGACTTACGATCGTCTGGACCCGATTCGAAACCGGCATCAGAATATCCTCTCATTTTTAGTTCCGGCTCACCACCATACACCAAGAACCAATCTTTAGTTCTTCTAAGATACTTTAAGATTGTCTTTACAGCAGTCCAGTGCTTGACACCTGGATTCTGTTGGTGTCGACAAGTCACACTTAACGCATATGATAAATCCGGCCTAGTGCAATTCATTGCATACATGATAGATTCAATTGCCGACGCATATGGAATCTTACTCATGTAGCGTACATCCTCCTCACTCGAAGGACTATTCTTCGATGATAGGATTACGCCATGCCTTGATGGCAAGAATCCACGCTTGGATTCATCCATGTTGTATCGCTTAAGTATTTTGTCAATGTAGGTGGTCTGTGACAGCCCTAACATTCTCTTGGATCTATCTCTACAGATCTTGATCCCTAGAATGTAGCAAGCTTCACCCAAGTCCTTCATTGCAAAAGTCTTGGACAACCAGTCCTTCATAGACTTAAGCATAGGAATATCTCTACCCATAATTAATATCTCATCAACATAAATAATTAGGAAGATGGTTCCTTTATCGCTATGTTTCATATAAACACATGGATCCTCTGCGCTACTAATGAAGTCAAATATTTTGATAGCTTCATCAAATCGCAAGTTCCAATTCTGAGAGGCTTGCTTTAATCCATAGATGGATCTTTGTAGCTTGCATACTTTATAAGGATTTGTTTTGGATTCAAATCCTTCAAGCTGTAGCATATGCACCTCTTCCCCGAGGTTCCCATTAAGGAAATCCGTTTTGACATCCATCTGCCAAATCTCATAATCATAGTATGCAGCAATTGCTAGAAAAACCCGAATAGACTTTATCTTCGCAACAAGTGAGAAGGTTTCATCATAATCGACACCTTGTCGTTGATTGTAACCTTTCACCACCAACCTAGCCTTATAGGTTTGTATGTTTCCCTCGGAATCAGTTTTCCTCTTGAAAACCCATTTACACACTATAGGCCTCTTGACTTTAGGTAAATCAACCAAGCTCCAAACTTGATTGGTGTACATGGAGTCTATTTCGGATTCCATGGCTTCTTGCCATATCTTTGAATCAATGTCCAACATTGTTTCATTATAGGTATCAGGATCGATCAAACTTGCAAAACCATTTTCAAGTTCATCATCCTTGACAAGAAACTGAGTCGCAGGAGCCACTCCCCTCAATCTGTCAGACCTACGGAGTGCGTTTTGTGTTGTTTGTTTGCGTGAAGCATTCTTATCACGAGGAACTAAGACCTCGGTATTAACCGGGATCCCTCTAGAAACAGTACTAGGCCTACCGGTCGAACTAGGTGATTGCATCACCCTGGTCGACCCGGTTGGCTCGATAATCGGTGTCGAGGAATTTTGGGATCTATCCCGGTGTTCTCGTTCCACACTTGTAGGAGCGTCCTTGACCAATTCCCCAGGATTTGCGTCAAAGCTCCCACTAGCTTGGACACCCATACCATATGGTATATCCAAACTATGTGTGTGCGATTCATCGGGTTCAGTAGCTTCTAGATTATTTTGTGCATTTTAACTTTCATCAAAATCTATTTCATCCTTGTCAAGATCATTAAGAATGTATTCGTTCTCCAAGAACTTAGCATTTCTGGACACAACGATTACATGATCTTGATCATGATAGAAATAATATCCTTTTGTTTCTTTAGGATAGCCTACAAAATAAAGTTTCTCACTTTTCGATTCCAACTTTGTGGTCATTAACTTCTTGATATATGCAGGACAACCCCAGGTCCTCAAATGCTCAAGACTTGGTTTCCTACCAAACTATAACTCGTATGGTGTTTCGTCGACCGACTGGAACTCGATTAAGAATGTAGATTGAAGTTTGTAAAGCGTATCCTCACAGGTATATCGGTAACGTCGAGAAATTCATCATGGCTCGAACCATATCCAATAATATTCGATTCCTCCTTTCAGAAACTCCATTCAATTGGGGTGTTCCAAAAGGAGTCCATTGTGACTTGATCCCTTGACCCTTCAAGTAATCAAGAAACTCATGGCTCAAGTATTCACCTACTCGATCCGATCGCAGGATTTTGATATGTTTGCCCAATTGTTTCTCGACTTCAACCCTAAACTCTTTGAACTTCTCAAATGATTCGAATTTGTTCTTCAAAAGATACACGTATCCATATCTATAGAAATCATCAGTGAAGGTGATGAAGTAAGAGAATCCACCTCTCGCTTGAGTGGGAAACGGACCACATACACCAGTATGGATCAGTTCAAGCGGTCCGTGCGCACGCACGCTCTTTCCCTGGAAAGGCTTATTGATCATCTTACCTTTGAGACAAGATTCACATTCTCCATGTGATTCCAAATCAAATGGGGTTAAGTAATCCAATTTAATTAACCTTGCAATTCTCGTGTCATTGATATGGCCAAGTCTACAGTGCCACAAATAAGATTGGCTATCCTTATTACTAAGTCTCAAGAGTTTGTTTGATGTATGAAGTAGTGCAACAGTACAGTTGAGCATATATAATCCATTCATAAGGGATGCAATTCCTTGAACAATTCCATTAAGCGGAAAATAACAATTATTATTAGCAAAACGGAAGGAAAACCCTTCATTGTCCAACACTGGAATGGAAATAATATTCTTGGTAATATAAGGAATGAAATAACAATTATTAAGTTCGAGTCTAAAACCTGAGAGCAAATCTATTACATAAGTTTCTACTCGTTCGATGAAAACTCGAGGGCCATTGCCAACTCGTAGGTCGATTTCCCTTGGTCTAACCTTCCTGCTTCTTGTGAGCCCCTGTACATTGTTACAAATGTGTGAGCCACAACCAGTATCCGATACCCAGGAAATTTCAACTGTATTATTGTTAACTTCAATAACAAACATACGTTGGGTGGAGGTGGATGCACCATGCTTCACAACTCCATCAGTTCTTGCCATAGGGCAATTACGCTTCCAATGTCCCTTTTGTTTGCAATAAAGACAAATGCCTACCCACCGTTTCATGCTTCTTAACTCCATCGGCTACTTTAAGGCTCGAATTGCAAGGTCCAACCTTGTTATTGTTCTTGTTCGAATTCTTTGGCCGCAATGCCTTGGAACTCGAGCGTCTAGAAGCCTTTGAGGCTATCTTCCCTTTGGAAATAGACTCTTGGTAAGCTTTAAGCATGTCATGTAGTTCGGAAAGTGTGACTTCTTTGGCACTCATATTGAAGTTACTAATAAACTCCGAATATGAATCCGTTAGCGATTGCAAAATGATGAGGACAGAAACTCTATTTATCAATGTGAATCCCTCAATTGTAAGTCTCTCAATGCGTCCAATCCTTCTGAGCACATGTGCGGATAAGTCATCATCATCGCTCATTTTCAGTTTCAACAACTCTCGAAGATAGTCGAACTTAGCATTCTCATACATGTTCTCCAAGACTGCCTTAAGGTGAATATGCATTTCGAATGGCATCATATAGTCATATTGTTTCTGCAATTCCATGCTCACAGAAGCCAACATGATGTACTGAGCCATGTATGCGTCCTCATAGTGTTTAAATTTAAGACCATCTTTATTAAACTCCTTGAGTGCTTCAGCCTCAGTAGGGGGAACTGGTGTACGTGTGTCCAACACGTATTCAATCTTCTCTTCACGCAAGACCAAACGAACATTCCGGATCCAATCCAGAAAGTTTGGACCGGTAAGAACAAGTTTGTCTAGGATAGTTTTAACATACAGACTGGACATTTCTAACCTAGAGAATAACAAAGCAATAGATAGAGAGATATTAATAACAACCATGAAATTAAAATCTACGATCACAATTTAGCAACTAAATACACATGGACTTATTTTCACATATTCATCGCCCCCAAACACATGAATACAAAACACTATTCAAAATAAAGTTTGTAAGTGGACAAGATCCTATCACTTACTATTACAATACCATGCTATGGCTTGTGTACTGTAATAGTATTTCTAAGTAGTTCTCCAAATCAATTGCTTGTCTTCCAAATTACTCATGCAACTCTTACTTATCAAACCAAGTTTGATATGATGACCTTGACTTGTATAAAATGCTATGGCATAAATACTACAACCAAGTGAATGACAACCATCAAGCGACTGCAATACTTTATTGCATCTTTGTAAGTGAAATTCTCAATGAGCACGTATTGGTGAATGCTATGGCAAAGCACCAACGACGGCAAAAGGAGATAGATCAGTTATGTTACTATATGATGGGAGGCATCTTTCAAATCCAATTTGAACATTATATTAATTGGGGTAACTATTAAAAGTCTGGCTATATTTGCTAAGCCAAGATCCTTAACATGCATCAAGTATTATGAGCGCCGCCTACTCAAGCATGCATAAGTTGTCCGAAAAATAATAGAGCATCGCCTACTCATCATATGAAAAGCGATCTTACATGTAATGGGCGCCGCCTACCCATGCATAAATAATATGCGGTCAGACACATAAGAGGCTCCGCCAACCTCGCATGTAAAGTGGACTGACGGAATGTAAACATGCCTTTGAATACAATAAACTACTAGACAAGTAAACAATAGCAAACAATGAGTCTTCATGAATATTTAAGTTATATAAAATTTTAAATATAAATCCAATTTATATTTATCTCCAGAAAATATATTTATTTAATTCCAAACCAAATAAATAAAGTTTACGAATTTCAAATTTGAACAAAATCAAATTAAGTCAAAACTAAATTCGAAGGCCCTGCTTCCATCGGCAGCATCAGCACCATGCTGCTGCCGCCGACATCCCTAGGGGAGGGGTGATGACAGTGTTTTTGACACTGTTTTCTAGTCTTAAGAGTCGTCTTTTGTTTATCTTTTAGCATTATTTTTCATGCATTTTAGTAGAATCGTGTCACGTTTTGTTTGTTTTGCATTCATAGGTATTTAGGTACGAAACGGCGTATTTTGGATAGCTTTTGAGCAAAATCGGGGTTCGTTCGTTGAGTCCAAGAATACTTGTGCCTTGGAGACTTTTATTTGTGAAGATGATCAAAGATTGAAGAATTGAAGATGGAA
>JAQRGC011587249.1:0-11198 GCA_028659135.1 Plantago lanceolata | reverse complement strand
ATTAAATTGATGTTATATAACTAATTATGGTATTAAAATTAAATAAAGATGAAAGTTTTATTGTGTTAAAATTAAATAAAGAATTGAAGTTTAAAATGAAATGAGAAATTAAATGGATAAAGTGAGTTTGAGAGGGGATGACTGTTGGAGGGGATTGTTAGTGTTTGGGGGTGAGTAAGTGAGAAGTTGACGTGGCAGGAGAGAGAAGGGATGAGAGGGGATGACTGCTGGAGAAGGCCTTAGGCCCTAAGTCTCAAACTCGAGATTCCCTTTGCGGCCCAACGCAACCTGGGCCTGTGACCCAATTTAGTTCTCCAAGAGAAATGGAAAAGAAGCGGGAGCATCATAAATGAGCAAGAAGGTTTTGCTAAAACCACAAATGTCCACATAATTACACAATTACCCTCCCTCACTAGGGCAAAAGCAAGCATTCATCTTCTCCATTCTTCCAAAACCCAGTTCCCAAATCTCCATTTCCATTCAAATCTGATCACTGAAGCTGCGGACGATCCGAGTTTCTGCAACTTATAGTTGCAACCATGGCGCTGGCGTTCGACGAGTTCGGCCGGCCTTTCATTATAATAAGGGAGCAGGAGCAGAAATCCAGATTGCGTGGCCTCGATGCTCAGAAGGCCAACATTTCCGCCGGAAAAGCTGTGGCTCGGATCCTCCGAACCTCGCTCGGACCCAAGGGCATGGATAAGATACTTCAGAGCCCCGACGGTGACGTCACCATCAGTAAGCTCTCTGATGTTTTGCTTTTGCTTATGGCTTGATGTTTAGGTTAATGGTTTATGGTTTGTTGTTATTGAGTTAGAGTATCGAATTAATTGATATTTTGCTACTGATTCAGATTGAAGTACTATATAGTTCTGCTACTGTGAACTGTGAAGTAACAGTGTGGTTTTTAGTTGGTAAACCTTCCTAAATTTGATTGATGTATGAGATGGATGTAGTCCTATGCTCTGGCATGTATAAAGTTGGTGTATAAGTAATTCGGCTAGTTGTTCGGTGAGTTTGCGTGAATCTGCGAGTTATTTGAACTCATTTGAGATTTGGAATCTGGAACTCGGTGTTAACACAGATTTGGATATGATGTCTACTAATCTCCCTGGGAATTTTTATTTCCTCCTATGCTTTTTATATTGTGAAGTAAACATAGGAGTTGGAATAAGATTAGCCCCGGGAGATTGGTAACATGTGTCATATATGATAAATAGTTACTTATGTTGTATTTACATGTTGTCAGCAAATGATGGTGCAACAATCTTGGACCTGATGGACGTGGACAATCAAATTGCTAAGCTCATGGTCGAATTGTCACGGAGTCAAGACTACGAAATTGGTGATGGAACAACTGGAGTAGTTGTCATGGCTGGTGCACTTCTAGAACAAGCTGAAAAACTACTAGAACGTGGAATTCATCCTATTCGGGTTGCAGAAGGCTATGAAATGGCTTCACGGATTGCTTTTGAACATTTGGAGCGTATTGCTCATAAGTTTGAATTCGGAGGCACTAATACTGAACCTTTGATTCAGACTTGCATGACTACTCTATCCTCCAAGATGTAAGTAATTAGTTTTTTGAGTTGATGATGTTTTTTTTAAAAATCGCATAAATACATCTACTTCGAATTTAAATGGCATTTTGATTATTTTCTGTGGAATATCAATGTGGATCATCAGTGAATTTAGAATTCTCATGTGGTCTATCGGTGTTCAAAGCTTTCATGTGTTTATTACATTGGTTATATGTTGGAGTAGCATAGGAGAGGTCCGGGGTTTGAACCCCGGCGGAGGCATTGGGTGGTATAGGTATTTGGAGTTATAAGGTGTTAATGGAGTAGAGTAGGACTAGGAGTAGAATATTAGATTTGTTGTTTTAAAAAAATCACGTTGTTTATACGCACAAACTGCGATCTTCAAGCTCTGGTTTCTTGTGTTTGTTTGTGTCTAAATTGCTAAGTTCATCTCTAACTATGTATACAAACTGGAAATTTCCAGTCTCACATATATATAAGGTTTCTACCTTTTCTTTTGCATTGGTCAATTATGCCTTGTTTTTTCTCCGTTTGTCCTTGCACATTTAGTATTTTAGATTTCAGTGCTGAATGGGTTGTTACATGGGGCTTGAGTGGGTGAAGTGCCTGGGATCCTATAATTCTTTCTTGCCTCTGTTCCAGTGATGTATGTACTTTTGCCTATTGGACGGTTTTTTAGGAGTCTGATATGTTTGGGGGGTGGACCCATAATATGGCAGTAAGAAAAGTCTCCAAAAAAGGAAACTTAGAAAAAATGAGCAGGATTGGCAAAAAAGGGAAACACAGAATTAAGGGGAAGGAGGGAGAATAGTACGACTTAACAGGGTTGAGATACACAAAAACATGTGCTTCAAAAGTTACTTCTCAGTTTGACTTTTCACTTAAAACAGTTAAACTATTTTGTGCTTTTATGTATTACTGTTTGACATTGTCAACTACTTCTTGGCAGTGTGAATAGGTGCAAGCGAAGTATGGCAGAGATTGCAGTTAAAGCGGTGCTTGCTGTTGCAGATTTGGAGAGGAAGGATGTGAACTTGGACTTGATCAAAGTGGAGGGAAAAGTAGGTGGCAAGTTGGAGGACACTGAACTGATATATGGGATCATGGTTGACAAAGATATGAGTCACCCTCAGATGCCGAAGCAAATTGAGGATGCAAAAATTGCAATTTTAACCTGCCCTTTTGAGCCTCCGAAGCCAAAGACCAAGCATAAGGTTGATATTGACAGCGTGGAGAAGTTCCAGACATTACGTCATCAAGAGCAGAAATACTTTGACGACATGGTTCAGAAATGCAAGGTAATATTTTATGATATGGGATGATGTGTTTGTAATGCTCCCCATTTGTTTGGATGTGAGGATTTATTAGAGGTAAGCTACTTTTTGCTACAAGGGCAAGAGATGAAGACCATATGGATAAATTTTCAACCCCATTTATTTTCACTTATCATACTTGAAAATGAGATTCTTAAGGAATTAGATTGCTATGACCTTTTATGTTGCTTTTGTTTCTCACCTATCGTTTTGTATTATAATTTTCTGGTTAAAAGTAGCACTTGAACAGTTTCTGTTTGATTTGATTGCTTATGCTTATGTGGTAGTGTTCATGTCAAAGACTTAAGGTTCAGTAATGTTTTATATATGAGTAATTGTGAGTTTTGTAATGACTTCAACTTGATTACAGGATGTTGGAGCTACCTTAGTTATCTGCCAATGGGGCTTTGATGATGAGGCAAACCATTTATTGATGCATAGAAATTTGCCTGCCGTCAGGTGGGTTGGAGGTGTAGAGTTGGAATTGATCGCCATAGCCACAGGTTGGTATTTCTTGCCGTCAGGTGGCGAGTACTTCGGTGAATATGAAACTTATATCTTCAGGAAATCTGGTTGCCTAAGTTTTTTTTTCTTACTTTGTATTAGGTGGGAGAATTGTACCGAGATTCCAGGAATTGACATCAGAGAAACTTGGCAAAGTATTAATCTCACCTATAGATCTATTATATTACATTTTTTCCTTGTCAATTTTCCCTCCATTCTCGCATCCTTTACTTTCATCTGGATTCTACGAGCTGATCTAATTTTAATTTGTGAATAGGCTGGTTTGGTTCGAGAAAAAGCTTTCGGCACAACTAAAGACCGAATGATATATATTGAGCACTGCGCAAATTCAAGGGCTGTAACAGTATTCATACGTGGTGGTAGGTCAATATGCCCTTTTCCTGGTTCATCCATGTTTTTCTATATTCCCTGTTGTAGATAGTGTAGTGATAATTATATGACCAGTGACCTATTAGCAAATTATCATCCTACTGGATGAACTATGCGCTAACGTTATGGTTAGATGGTTGTGTTTGGTTCTAAGAGCACCCCTTATGGTTTGGGGCTTTTTTGGGGCTTCAAACAAAAAAGCCCCTCCCAATTGAAGTCTCCAATGGTTTGGGGCTTCTTTTGGGCTTTTTACGGGTCCCATGTGACACATACTAATTTATTATTCCATTTCTTACTAAAAATAAAATGTAATTACTTGTTTTTTTTCATATCTTTATACATTTAAAAGAAAGTACTAAAAAAGTAAAAAAAAAAAAGCTGCCGACTCATCATTTCGCTGAATCAGCGGCCATTTTTGGTGCTACAAAAGGCTGCTATTTAGCAGCCCATTTACATGGGCTGCTAAATAGCAGCCCCCAAAAAGCCTCCATAAGGAGTGCTCTAAGATTTTAAAGTTTTACAGAACAGTTTATGTGCTGCCTCTTCTGATCTTACTGTAATTCGTTGTTGAATCAGTTTGTCAAGTTTAGTACCTATCATCATATTGTTTCATTCAACACATACGTTCCAATTTCCAAATTTATGCACAAATTATAGGTTTAGAATAATCCCGGGGAACTAGGATTTAGTTGTACATTCAAGTCGCTTGATGTGATATCTAGTGTCGTATATCTAAATACTCTTTATCTCGTGTTGACACAGTTTTAAAAGATGCGCGGATAGTCTTGAGCTGCTTTTGGTTTTAACCTTGAAAGTGGTTGTTTTTATTCTCTTTTTTGTGAACAATATTGGTATCAATGTTTCTTTTCGCCTCATGCTTTAGGTAACAAGATGATGATAGAAGAGACAAAGCGCAGCCTGCACGATGCTCTATGTGTTGCCCGGAATCTGATCCGCAACAACTCAATCGTTTATGGTGGTGGTTCAGCTGAAATCTCTTGCTCGTTAGCTGTTGAAGCAGCCGCGGACAAGCACCCGGGAGTTGAGCAGGTGCGACTTGAATCTTTCCCTTCTACCACTTTATGTAGATTATATCAATAGCTATAGTTCTTACTCGTTTTTTTTTCTCTACAGTATGCTATTAGGGCATTCGCAGATGCATTAGATTCTATTCCGATGGCACTGGCAGAAAATAGTGGCCTCCAGCCTATAGAAACTTTGTCTGCGGTTAAAAGTCAACAAATTAAGGTACCCTCAAAGCTCTCTTCTTCTGTTGAGTTGACCATGCTCATGCATGTTGTTAATGGTTAATGATTGTGTAGCAGTTTCTGCAAAACATCTTATTAGTTCTGGTAAAAGCATGGACTTCAATGTTGCACAAACACTTTCAGTGTCTGGCCTTAAACACTTCCAACCTTCTATGTGATAATTTGTCTGAAAAAAAGAATTTATGAAATTCTGCAGGAAAACAATCCGTGCTGTGGTATTGATTGCAATGATGTTGGGACGAACGACATGCGCGAGCAAAATGTTTTTGAGACTTTGATCGGGAAACAACAGCAGATTCTTCTTGCAACTCAGGTTGTCAAGATGATTCTTAAAATCGATGATGTGATTTCTCCATCCGAGTATTAATAATCATCAGGTATCAGCTTTTCGCTTTAGGACTTGTTCTCAAACTTCAATGGTGTATGGGCCCGAAAAGTGTTTGATTCTCAACATTTGGACCAATTTGCTTAATCTGTAATGAATTATTCTGTGACTTGAGGACCGATACTGTTGCCATCTAGTGCTCTTTATTTGTGTGATCAATCCTTCTATGAAGTGCATTTGCAGAAGACTAATTTTGGTGGTTGTCAATTTCAGTTTTGGAGTAATAGTCTAATTGATTGTGATTCGTTTCCCTCAGCATGTGCATTTTCACCTTTCTACTATCGTTATTTGGTCCCTTTGGCTTTATGCACAATTTTCTTTTTCTTTTCGGGAAAATGCTTCAACAGTCGAGCTTTTCTTGCTCTTTTCATAGCAAAAGCACTGTACGGAAACTAAATTATTGTCCTATTTTTTGAAAGTTACAGTAGAACGATACACCAGTGGGGGTAGTCATGGGCTCTATGTAATTTTCTAATGGGTGTATGCCTGTTCTATGCAACCGGATGTGTAATTTGCCTGAAGTTGCTGCTGTATGGTTTCATCCGTTCCTAAGCTAACATTTTCGCTTAGCTAAGCATACAAGTTTACAACCCTTTTATGAGTGTTGAAGCAACAATAAACTCTAGATGTGACACCAAAACCCTTTATTAGCCAGTTAAATCCAGCCAACAGGCCGTCCCTGTCTTTGACAATGTTGGTTTGTATTGTGATATACTGCTATTACATCTGCCCCATTATTAGTACCTCTGCACATGCCATGCTTAATTCTTGGTGTTAGAAATGACTTGTAGTTGCATCTGATTCAATAACCCAACCAAATTCCAAGTTAGCTGCTGGTGTTGTTATGCTATTCTTCAGCAGATAAGTAGGGTAACACTGTTGTGCATTTATATCAGGGTTGGTTGCTGAGACAAATTTATTGCTTCATCATCTTCTTCTTGGATCCTGGGTAGCAAAAGCCTTAAATACAAGCACGTTAGTTTTCGTTCTTGCCATTACTGTTCTGCAGCAGCAGAGATTTGCTGCATTAAAGTTTTCATGCAAAGTTTTTCAAAGCAGCAGTTATGCCTGCTGCTTTTTTTGTTGAATTTCATTTTCAGGCCACAAATCACACACTGCCTTATAACTGTGCTTTTATCCCTTTTTTATGAATAATTGGGGCTATCCCATGTGAGTGGGGTGTCCCCTCTTTTGTGGGGTGACTTAACTTAGATATGGAAGTCTCTCCTAACTTTGCCCCTCTTCGCATTAAACAATGCCTACTTCGCTTTCTTTCCCTTGAGGACACCAGCTACTACTTCAACTTTGCCCTGAGAGTATGAATGTGATTTCGGGCGGCCTTTGTATTCATAGGCGGTCTGTTGGCAACTCGGTACACCTATTTTAGTCCAGTACTACAGGTAGCCACGACCATGAGTCACGTCTTTAGTGGTCTCTAGCTTTGAGTATCACCGCTGCTCGGAAATGTCTTGTATAAACCGCGTATGATTACATACTGCTTAGTATAAACCGTATGATAAATACAAAGCGAAAGTTGGTTTAAACCAGTATGACACAATTCAAAACTGTGATAATGTCCAACTCTTACCCCAACACTGCATATGTAAACTGAGACAAGCCGTTTAGTTCATTGACAACTAGGTACTTTAGAAGAGTCATAAGATCGTGCAATAGCTTCAGTTCCCATGGCATAATTTAGTTAATATGCACTGATTGTGTAGGTAAACATTCTTATATCAAATTTTACATGTCACTTTGGAGTTGTGACCTTTAATTGCATATTTCCTTCCCTCGGGAGGGTTCATCATAAGTTCAGTTCATGTTTATTAAGTCGAAGTGAACGGTGCGTAAGCCACATTAAAAATAACTACCTAATCTTTCAAGTTCGCCAAACATGTGAAATGCGGGCTTCCCATAATCTTGATTTAGTATGAAGTGAAAAACAAGAGAACAGTGCAGAATCTCAGAGGCAACGTCGAAATTTATAAACCTGCAATATATTTGCATAAAGTACGTTTAACAACTCCGGTCCTTGTTTCCCAAGACCTTCATTAGGACTAGTTCAGTAGCCTCTGATTAAAGGAAACTGGCCTAGGTTGTAACTTATAACAACAAAACTTATAGATTGTAGTAAACTGTAAACCTAGTCACTAGGCAGTATTCTTCCCTTTATACACGATGACCGAATCAGAGCAACAAAGGGCTGAATTCTGCGATACAATGTAAGATATCAATTTGCCCAAATCTTGAACATCACACAAACCGAGAGCTCATACGGTCAGCATCGTTTGCCTTTCCTGCACGATAGCGAACCAGCATTTGTCGTGATTGTGCCCACAAGCGTCGAAGGCCTCGCGCTCAAACTAGACGCCTTTGCGTAATTAGAGGAGGCTCCGGCACCAGACCGGACGAAGAAGGCACCGTTCAGCATTAGGTCTCCTTCTGATCTCCAGTTCCAGTTTTTCCACTTACCCTCTGGTGCATCCTCATGTTTTGTTACCTATCAAATACAACCAAAAAACATCAAATTCTTGCTCATGTGATACCTGACAAGGCACCATTAAGTTAATCATTCGACTGAAGTAAACCATGTTCTGTTCTCTAACCTCTTTATTGTCCATTCGATCAGGTGCAAGAAATCTGTTCCCTTGACTGTTTATTGTGGGATTTGCACTACCACCAATTGCATACATTTCCCAATGTGTGTAGTCATTGTTCACCACATGGAAATACCCATGCCTGCATCTGCATCACAGAAACAAAAACTTGAGTTCCTGCTTCTAGTTAAAGATATAGTATTTTTTTCCGTATCGATGAATTCTTTACGTTTTCCTTTGTCCTTACGTTTACATTTATTACTACTTTATTATGCGTCTCACCACAACATTTCACATACCTTGGCATTCTTTGCACTAGCCCTTCTCCAAAATGATTGAACGCAATAGTAACTTGCATATTCTTGTCCTGCGTAAAACTGTCCGCGTGTCCTAAAAGCATGACCTTGTTATGATGCGTCATATAGTTATTCGAAATAGTGATCGCGGTGGACCCGTGAATCGCGTCGATTAGACCGTCGCGGCAATTCGATAACGAGCAATGATCTACCCAGACGTGGCTCCCCCCGAAAATCGACACGCCATCGCCATCTGACAGAGTCCGGTATCCATAATGCTCAGGGGAATCCCTAACGTAAGTGTTACCCCCTTGCTTGCAGTCATGTATGTTGAGGCCGTGAATGATGACATTTGTGACATACTGGATTGTGATACATGGACCACCAGCAATGTGTACACTTGCACCTCTGCCATCAATAGTCTTGAATGAGTTCAACATCAGCTCTTGCTTGAGCTTGATCACCATGTCCCGGGCGAAAATGATCCACAGTGGTTCGTCCTGGATGGCACCGTACCGCAATGTGCCAGGTTTCGGGTTCACCGCGTCATCTCCCGAGTCCGTTACCACGTAAATCTTCCCGTCCCTTCCGCCAATAGAGTTTTTACCGAACCCGATTGCGCAGTCGGCTAACCGTTGGCGGTTCTTCTCCCATTTCGGGTCGCATCGCCAGCAGTCGTCGATCGGGTTGCCGGTTCCGCAGGAGAGGAACCCCAACTTCCTTCTTGTGGTGGCATTGTGGATTTTCCTGCAAAAATGTGACACAATGTTGTTATAGCAAGTACTCAAAAGTAAAGACTATGAGATAAAATAGTGTGACATATAATGTACATAAAACTTGTAATTAACATACTCATTAACTTCTTGTACTACAACTTCAGGATCTGGAAATGGTGAAGAGAGAGTGGAAATTGGAAGCAATATGAGAAAGAATAGATGGATTTTCATGTTGGCTTTACTTTCTCCTATGCAGGATAGGAGAAATTAAAAGGGATTGGTTGACAAGAAAATGGAAAAAAGGCTTTGCAATTGGTTAAGACTAGAGGATTGAGATGGTAAATATATAGGGAATGAAAATAAAATTTCAAGAATAAAAATTAATGGGAAATAGTGGGGCTCACTTTTTTTTTTCTTTTCCTTTTTCTTAATTTTTCCCCTATGTTTTTCATGATTTAATTTGTTTTATTTTTATTTATGTATTAAAATTTCCAAAAGTGGATAGAATAACCTTGATTGGTTGAGAGGTGTTTGTACTTAATCAAGAAAAGAAGGTTTGGAATGTGAATTTGATCTTAGTTATTGTGAATATTCATTAGATGCATGTGAAGGCTTAAATGGCCTTTTTCCCTTTATTTCTTTTTTCTTTTGTGAATGTACTTGATGGGACGGGTAGGGGTACATTTTTATCCTATGATTTGTTTTCTTGTAGTAGGTTAGTTGTCATGTCATAGTATTAGTTAATTTTATCAAACCTAATATAAATGTGAAAGCCGATTAGGGGTAGCTCAGTGGGTTAAATTGAGATGTTATCACTTTGAAGGTTGTGGATTTGAGCCTGGCCAAATGCGTATTTATGTCTAGCTTATTGCCTGTTTTGTTTGATATTTATGTGATTTATTATAATTATTGATCAACTATAAAATTAGAAATGATGTAATAGTTGATGATTTATAACCCGATTTAATGTAGATATTTTTTTTTAAAAAAATATATAGAATTGTGATAGTTTGTGTATATTGTTTAATCTAAGAAATTATGAGGGTTAGCATTTTGTGAAAGCATCAAATGCATCCTTGATTCCTTCTTTTATGGTGGAAGTTTTGCATTTAAAGTGATTTGATAACTTGTAATTGTAAATTTATGTTTGTGGAAAATAAATTGAATATGTAACTGAAACATAATCAAGTGAATAAGACAATATTCACATCTAACAAATACAGTAATTTTTTTTAATGGTGAAATCACTTTTTATTATTCTTTTATCAACTTTAAGATGAAATAATATATTAAGTACTCCCTCCGTCCCACAAAACTTTACCCACTTTCCTTTTGTGGGTGTCCCACAAAACTTTACCCATTATTAAAAATGAAAGCTACCCCACACATAAACAACATTATTTTTCACAACAATATTACAACTTTACCACTCCCCTTCACTTTAACAACTACTTTTCAATTAAAAAATAACATACCCCACTAACTTTTTCACTTCCTTTATTACTTTAATGTCCCTTCTTAAACTCCGCGCTAACCCTAGTGAGTAAAGATTTGTGGGACGGAGGGAGTAACTCTTATAGGTTGGTTGGCTCTACTGTTGGCCTTTTAAAATTAGTGTGTTGTTTGCCTTTCAGTTAAAGCCGGCCGAAACATTACAAGTCCTCTTCCCACTAACTCACTACTCTTCTTAACTCATTTATAGCTTTCTTCTGTCTCTTCTACCCACTAACACATACCTTCATATTTTTCATTTTTAAAATATCACCCTTTATTTAATTTAACAAACTCTAAACTTTGAACACAAATATCCAAATCTTAAACAAAACAAATTCACTTTACAAACATCATTCATCATTATTATTTCAAACTCCAAAAAATATTCCTTACACATTCTACCTATATGGAAGCTCAGGTGTAGTAACAAATTGAAACATTTCTTGTGGCTTTCAGTTCAAGGAAGATTGATGACGAACTGTTTGCGACACACAAGAAGAATTACTCACTCAGCTCTCTGCCCTCAATGTGGAGTACATGACGAAACTGTAATTCATCTAATGCGTCACTGTGATGAAGCTCGCAGAATCTGGACAACTATTCTCTCCCCCGAAGAACTGGAGCTCTTTGATCGAACTCCAGACAAGGACTGGTTCCAGTCGAACCTGAAGTCTCTTGCTCAGAACAACAATTA
>JAQRGC011586983.1:0-14109 GCA_028659135.1 Plantago lanceolata | reverse complement strand
CAACACTCTGGCATCTCCAGCATTGAACTTGAAGATGATCATCAAAATCCCAAAATGGTAACACTAACACCAACACCAGTTCTTGACTCATCAAACAATGGCTTCACATCCTCAGACTGTGATGAAAGCATTGTCTCCTCACCCCACCAAACCAGCCTCAACCAGGACCTACCCATAGCCATCACAAAGCCATTACCTGAAAAGGGAAAGCTTCTTGAAGCAGTGATGAAAGCAGGTCCACTGTTACAAACTCTCCTCCTGGCTGGTCCACTGCCACAGTGGCGCCACCCTCCACCACCACTGGAAACCTACCAAATCCCCCCACCACCTGTAACCATCCACCCAGATGGAGGAAGCATGAAAATCAACAACATGTGTGGGGGGATGAAAAGAGCACTGCCAGAGGACTATAATGTGTGTCCTCCAACTCCAAGTGATCATCATCAGTACAAGTACCAGAGAATTGTTCTCCAATGAGGCAAAACTTTTGAGTAATTTAAATTTTACTACTACTACTACTAGCTAAGTAATTTCATAGTCATTGTCAGGTTAATTCTAGCAGCTACTACTACTAGTAGTAGTCTAGTACTACAAATTATTAGTCAAGGTTAGGAAGGTGGGAACTGAAGAGAGTGAGTGCAACTAATTTAGCAGCAAAGTAAGTAAGCATGTACAGTGAGGTTTGGTTCCAAGCTTGACCAAAATTGAGGCTTGTCTCTATGTAATTTTTTCTTGGCCAATGGCCAGCCATTTTGGTTTAAAGTATCCCTCTTTAGTTAGCCTTCTTTGTCATGCTCATACTTGAGTCTTTCTTTACTTTACATACAACAAAACAAGTCATTTTCTTCCTGCTATTATATTTGCCTTGTGAAACGGTTGCAATCTAGTCGTTATCTTCGTCTGAAAGTTCATTAAGTTTTATAATATAACTCAGTTCAAATCAGTTCAGTTTTATTCAGATGAATAGAATAGATGCGTAATTTTTAGACAAAAGTGCGGTGAATTGTTCAAATGAGAGGATGGGTATAGCCAACAACCAGAAGCTGAACATGGCCCTGCTTGTCTTTTTGAGTGAGTCTCCACAGATCTTCATGGGATCTATTTCTTGACTCCTCTGTCATTAATTATGTAGTAATCCATGTCTTTAAGCTACTGCTAGTATTCACTTGAAGAACAATTAATGCCTTAAGGAAGACATGTGAGTTGTGACATAGTAGAACAAATGTATTGTGCCAAGATTCTATCTTTAGACAACATATCCTTGAGAAAAGACATGACCATGGAGAAAATCTATCAGGCCACATAGAGAGAGACACTTGATTGATGAAATGAAATGAGATGAAATTATGACTAGAATAAGTTTACAATTATGATACTAGTACTAGTAGTACTACTACAACACCTTTGCTTTGATGATCATAGTGATGGACATAATTGCTTTGGAGTAACAATCAATTACTACTACTAGTCCATAATAATGATATCAACAACAAGAGTAAAAAAGGCAAGGCCATATGGTTAAAGCAATGGCATTATTGAAAGTTCAATAATAATGATACTGCTTATAATGTACTACCATTGTGATAATGGCAATTATGAATATTCCCCAAGGAGAGTCATTTCTTGCTTTCCCTCGTGTAAATCCTAAGCATCATAGCCCTCTATGATGAAAACCATACTTTCACAAAACATGATACAAATTACTCCAAAATGAAACTACCTACACAATATATAGGTCGCATTAGTTTCACTTTTTTTAGCGTTCGAGCAAGAAAATCATTTTGTTATTTCGGTCACAAAACTGCTTATTCTAATAGGTTCTTATAAACGTCCGTGTGATATGTCTTACAATTTCTGTATAACAAAATTTGAATGAAATGGCTGGTAAAATTCTAAGGGGGTCAGGGGGTGAGGATTTTTTATGATGGCGGTAAATTTGGAAAGAGACAAAGAGCAAAAGTAAAAACAGGAAATTCCCGAGTAACCCCACATGTGTGCAAAGAATTACACAAAGTACCCCAAATATCTGTAAGTTTGTTTATGAACCTAAGAGGATTCCAAAAATAGGAACCTGAAAAAGAAAAGAAACCTTAGGTGGTCAGTCAATAGGTTCATTTTTGGGTACAGGAACGAGGTTAAAGTCTAAGGGTAAATTACAAGCAGCAATCTTTCTACAATTAATAACTTCTTTATTCTGTACTGCTACAGTTTACTGGCACTGTACAAAAGATTTTGGGAAAGCAATTCAAACCTCGTCAAACTTATATTTGCTCTAGTTTCCATATACTTGACTGCAAATAGTCACTTCCAAAAGATTATTTGGATCAACTATTTCACCCCACGGGTAACTCGGCCATTCTACTCATGTGTGTGATATAATCAAGCTAAAATGTCAGGCTCTGTGGATAAAGATCATTGCCATGTCTTTATCTTACATACATCCGCCCGGGGTGGTGGCGGTGGTGAAGGTAACTTAAAGAGTACGAATTTGTTTTATTGATTTTTAAAGTTCCGTTAAAAAGTTCATAAAACAAAATGATCGCGTGTTAGAGGACAAATGAAATGGTTATTTTGCACTCTTAAATTAGTCAGTTTTATGTGCATTGTGATTTTTCTAGAAAGTACCCGTATTTCACATAAACGCTATATAGAATATACGATGTAATTTTAAAATCTCATCGGAAAGAAATGAAGCATTTTCATTCGTTAGTTCACGGAGATAACACTAGCATGAAATTCAAAACTTCTTTAAACACACTGTCCTACATAAAATTTTCATTTCAAAACAATTCAACATTTTGTAAAATGCCAAAACATATCACACAGCTGAGATTTTAATCCATCTGTGAGTTAGCCTATGATTTGGACTATTGCAACAGAAGAAGAAAAAATCATGTATCCAGAATCCAGAGCATGGCCATAGTTTTCTTATTTGTGGTTACAGCAAAAGAGCAGAAAAGTATAAAATGGAAAACGAGTGGAGAAATTGGAAAAAAGGAAGAGAAAAGGATTGGTGAAAATTTGGACCCAATAGAATCATCAAGGGTCCTATGACTATCCTATTCCAAAAAACATCTCAATATTCTTACCTGGTCCACACGCAAACGAACAACAATACAAAAACTAATAAAAGATCGAAGAAAGAAAATTGTAAAATCAACCCTTGAAATGAAATTCAATGCCAAACCATGTTCACTTCAGTTTTCCACTGTCCAGCTTCTATCAATCCTTTTCACCTCTCAACAACAATTTCTACATCCCATCCACGCATTCACTCCACATCTCAAATTTACCCGAAAACCGGAAACATGCACATACTAATGTAACATTAAGTCACTTTCTCCCCCATTTCTATCATTTCCAGGAAACAATATCATATCTTGGAGTCATTCATCATATACACATCTAAATGAGCTGGAAACCTTTATCACGGAATGGAGACGGGGATTTTGAGATTCGATTGTAAAATTGACACAGGAAGTAGAACAATCTGCGAAGAAAGCTAAGAGATGCTGCACTTTGTACAGTTGGCGTCTTGGTGGCCTCGTGTCACAGTCACAGTTTACCTTAGAAGCCATTTTTTTCCTGCCAGAAACAAGCACATAAAGTATATCATATGCAAAGCAGTCAATTTAGCCCCAGAGATAAGCTAGGTGTGTGAAAAACAAACAGGTTACAGAAATTATTACGTTGGATGCATTCTCAACTTTAGTCGTCATCATTGTCATCTGGCTTGTCTCGGTGATTAATCTTCTGGGCATTATACATATCCGCAACCTGAATTTGGCAATAAGATAGCTCAGAGAAAAATATCAACAAGACTATCATAAAAATATAACATACATGAACCAAAGAAGTGTGCCACTCTGATAGCAAGTAGTTACCATGTCTGATGAGGAGGCCTGCTCTGGATTCTTATCTTCTCTGACACGGATTAAACGTGGAAACCGCAGCGAAATTCCCTTATTGATAGGAAAAAGAAAAAGAAAGATGAAAACTGTGAAGATTTAAACAATACAGAATTTTTCTACACAATACATTTCACAGATGGAGCTAAACTCCTTGACTTGGTAAAAACCAGCATGGGGGTGGGTAAACATGGAATATGGGAATGAGTACCAAAACACCATGCAAATGATTTATAACAGACTCATGGATCTGTTAATCTGATATCATTTTTGCTACTAAGGTTTTCTGCAATAAATTTTGTGGATTTATCTTTAAATATGGTCATCAACCGAAGGCAAACTCTATTAATTTAAAAAAGGGAACTCTCTCTCTTACAGGGTGGAAGATGCGTAGTTCATTCAGTGTATAAATCATATTGTCATTTCAAAAACTTCTACACACCAAAACCTAAGCCTTTCACATTTTGTTGAACCTCCCAAGGTGATTTAAAATGATTGGCAACCGAAAATTCATTACCTATAAAAGTACATAAAGATTGGTAGAAATAACTACTCTACACCCTATTAGCAAGGCCTACTAACCGAAGCATATATGACCAACTCCACCCGGAAACCACATGTTTCAATGAAAATATTGAATGGTACCTTATCATTATCCACGGCACCAACTGCAGCACGATAAACTGGACTGATAGTAAGATCAGCAGCCTTGACCTCCCAGACCTGACAGAATATGGCCAACATATGTCATATTTCATGTAAGCTATATTTTTTTATAGCAGGCCAGATGCTTACTGATCCCTGAAAACCAGGAGCAAGAGGGTGGGGATGAATTGAACCAAGGAGTATCTGATGACATGCCTGTTGCTCCCATATTATGATAGTACATTCCCAGTTAAACTTTTTAAAACATTAACAATCATTTTAGTTAACACATTCAAGTAAAACTTCCTGGTCCCGTTCTTGAAGAACCCGTTTCATATTACAGGATAGTCCCAAATGAGGGACAAAGAAAAAGGACTGTATAGTGTAGTGCAAAAACAATAAATCAGACAACCATACAAATGAAAACCTATGATATAGAAGATGCAGAATGCTACCTGTGTTGGTTCAAACCATACATCTGGCTTGGTTGTATCCGAGTACCTGTAATAAGGCTGAAGATGCAAACATGTCATACATATGACACTTACAAAGATCCCATAAAGGCCAGTCCCATTACGAATGCAAATGGTCAAATTTGATCTAACCTTAGGCTTCTCAATAACATTAGAGCGCAGACTGACAGAACGTTCTTCAAGCACTGACTCGGAAAACCCAGTTCCTATCAAAATACATGATTTCCACAATGTTGAGAAAATTAAATATGTGCAACAGTATTTTCAAAATAAATAAATAAATACCCAAAGTCCCAATGTTCTGTTTGTCCAGCAGATATATGATATTAAATCGACGGTATAACTCAATCCAGTGAAAAAGGGATTACCTATTTTACAAATGCTTTGGTATTCGTCATTCTCAGCATCATAACAGGCAAGAAGAAAGGCACCAAAAACGCCTATATTAAAAACAATAATTGCTTACTTAGAACATCTGACAAAGAAACAGTGAAAACACTGGCACCATCACATCGAAAGAACCTACAGAAAGTTACAAAGGACAAGGGGCAAGAAAAGAAGGTAAAAATCCACAAACTACAAAGAGTAGAATTGTAGAAAAGAACTAACCAGTACGTTTCCCCCTGCCATGGAAAGCAGCAATGGGAACCAGATCTAGTGAATCCCCAATACTGCAGAAAATAAGACATTAAACTGTATTTGTCAGATAAGCTAAGCACCATCTATCAGCTCAAACTACTAATGGGAGTAAAGATTTACCTATCCATATAATCCTTCTTTAGTTTTAGCCAGTTGTGAGAACGTTTCGAAGGCTCATATGTGGCGTCTTTACTCAACGTCTTGATGATCAACCCCTCACAGCTGAAAGAATTGCAATGTGCAACAATGAAACAGGAAGAAACAAATTATATGTTGCTGGACAGCTTTGTAATATGTAAGCACACTGTTATATTCCACAAAAGTTTTATGCCTCCTGTAAGTCAAGTTTATGTCAGTAGAAAGAGTCCAACTATTTAATAATCTTAGAAGAATGAGGTGTCAGAGCCTTAGAAGGATTTAGTTTAATTATTCAGCATAGACATTTGTTATCATTCACTCAGAAAGAATTGGTTCTTCCCATATGGGTTGGTTCGTCTCCTTGGAGACTGGTTTATTTTATTTATTATACCAAAATCCTTGTTATCCTTGCATTCGAACTTACAGTTCTCTATGACACACACAAATAAACAATAGAAATTAAATTAAATTAATAAATAAAGGAAGAGCTACTAAGCCCCCTTCTAGGTCAGCATGTAGTAATAACATCTTATAACTAATAACATCTCAAGTGTAGATTCAATATGAAAAGTAATTTGTCAGTATCTAATAACTGATATATCTCTCCAAGTCTGAAATTTCCAAACCGTCATTCTAAATGCTATGTTTAGAAGACCTATTAAACTTGACAAATAGTTGCAATTCGAACATTCTAGAACAAAACCAAAGCAATGAATTCCCTGAAATCACTCGACGCCAAAAGCTGAAGTAACAAATTTACCTAGCATTAACAGAATCGTCAAGAAATTTTTGTATTTCCTCGAGATCATTTGATATTGTAGAAGTGGCGAAGTGGAAAAACCCTTGTTCTTCCAGGAAAGACTTGTAAAGGTGCTGCACATATAGAGTTGAAAGATCAATAAAATTCTAAAAAATGCCAAGACAGGTCAAAACAGACACACATTTAGTGGTGGACGGAAGTTATGAAGTACTGCCTAGGTCAAAAGTAAAAAGCGATATGGATTTGACAAGTGCAAACATAGCTGCTGTATAATTTACTCATGATATACTTCATACAGATAAAAGAACATAGCATCGTCAGAAAATGGCAACGGCAGCAGGTTGAGTGTAATGTGGAACATGGACAAGTAGGTCTGATAGAACTTAGATGCCTAAATACATTATATGAGTAGTAGTAATAGCTCACATCAGTTCATGTTTAACTCAACCCCTTATAACTTGCAATTTTACATTTCTAGATTTTCTTCGGTCTGGCCTTGGGTAATTTAGGGCCAATTAGAAGGGTCAAGCGGCCTGGAGAGAATTCAGAAGTCATTTAACAGATGCAAATTCTTTTTACGCATAGACCCAATTTCAACAGCAATAACCAAGTACAACTCATCCAGTTGTACCCGGTCACAATTTATTTTGTTCTGGAGTAACAGATTGATGGAAGATGATGGGTTTTGACCTCTCTTTGTCACCCATAATTTAATAAAGGAAACTAATGTTGGATGGGAATTGAGAGAACTTGATAATTACAGTATGCTGATAGAACAAAAAGGAATGCTTGATCAAATTGATCTAGTTTGATCATAAGTGAGAACAAAAGGAATCTGAAAGCATGG
The DNA here is from genome assembly GCA_028659135.1 of Plantago lanceolata. Lineage (NCBI taxonomy): Eukaryota > Viridiplantae > Streptophyta > Magnoliopsida > Lamiales > Plantaginaceae > Plantago > Plantago lanceolata. The sequence goes on along the minus strand of JAQRGC011586983.1, from coordinate 6,699 downwards.
TCAGTGACTCGGTGGTTGCTAGATTCTCATATTTTGATTAACAGTATTACCAAAGGACAATGAACAACTACACAGAAGCCTCAAACTGTAATAGTACAGAAACAAATTTAGAAAAGCAAGCTGAAGATTAGACCATGGCGTACATAAACAGAGTCTAAAGAGAACTAAGCAGAATTTTCTATTATACCTCTCTACGAACATTGAGTTGCTCCTGAAGGAGTTGCTGACCATTAAGATAGAGGATGTCAAAAGCATATATGCACACGTCCACTTTTATTTCAGCCATCACAACATTTTTCCTAGGACGCGTACTCAGGATCTGTATATACAAATAACATTTAGAAAAGGAAAAAAAATCAACTTTGCAGAACAAATCAAACATGCATATTATTAAAAGGACAACCAATCATGTTCTTGAAAAAAGAATTTTTCAACTCAATTTTAATGAAAAAATATAAACTTCAGAACGCTATACTTTAGGAACCTAAAAAGTCGCTGCTAGGGAAATCAGAGACGAGCATTTAAGGTCCCCTATGAAACACAAATACTCAATGAAGGACTAAAGATTCAATCCAATGGCTTTACAGCAACAAGATACAGTATGAAAAATCAACCAACAACTATACACAGAACTACATTGATTGGTGTTATGGGGTCAATTATAATAAACCAAAGAGAGCCTATTGTCATCATTATCGCTTATTGTCTTAATAACAGCTTAAATTTTCTACAGCAAAAAAGACAAGATTAGAAGTCACAAGATCATATAAACGATATAGAAACTTAGACCACCTAATTCGAGACCAGTACATTACTCTTTGGAACATTCCTCTATTAAACTTGAAAAATTAAACTATGTCAATAGAAATCTAGTAGTAGTTTATTTTCTAGTATAGTTCTATTTCCTTCTACTATTAAACTTATTATAGTCCTTTTACTACTTGATTTCCAATTCTGTAGAATAGGATGGTTTTGGACCTATAAAAAATCTTGCTAGTTTATTTAATTTCCATTCATTTGTGTATTCTTGAGTTTTATTTCCAAATACCTACTACCTTGTTTCTTAAGAAAAATAAATAAACAGTAAAAGTTTACAGACAGAATTTAAACTTTGCACCTGGAAAGGCTGGATTTTATGTTTCTCGCGATCATAAGCAACAATTTCGCAATCAAGGACAAATGATGTAACAGAAGGCTGTTTTAATCTGCACTCAGACAGTAAATATCAAACTATAAGCTTCAATATCATGGATTCCACTATAGTAGTGAAAATTATATAAACAAATTATAAGACTAGGAGACAATTTTTTTTTTTAAAATGGCAACAACTTTAGTACACTGATTATGTTATACAAGGAGTGTCAGTCAACTCAGACAGCTTTAAATTGAACACAAAGACTAGATTGCATTAGCATCTTTAGACAAACATTATAAAGTACCCCCATCCAGAAAGTAAGGGTGGAAAGGGAAGACAAACTTCAGCATTATTCATGAAAAAAGAATTTCTAGAAAAACTTCTGGTCTTTTGACAGCTCAATTCTTTAGAAAAACTTCCGGTCTTTTGACAGCTCAATTCTTTTGACAGCTCAATTCTGGTTTTAGAAACTGATCGGCCAGGTAGACCAGAGAGACCAAAATATAATAATCAGTTATCAAGACATAAACTGCCACCTTCAATCTTCTATCGGTCTACATCATCAAAATTTGGAGTACACTTAATTGATCTTTAAAAGAAACTTGAATTGTAATATGCATGAAATATCTTGGCTGGATATCTGGCCTATAGACTTGTTCAAATTGTTAAAGGGTACTCCCATGCTGAATATAGGTAACTGCATAATCTATCTGGAATTACATTGGGCAGTAAATGATCATTATGAATTCATTGCCCATTGCAAATGAGGAAATTGGTTTCATATATGACAAAAGTTCAAATCATTGAAGAAAATAGGCCATATACCAAAACTAAAACTCACCCACCCTTGTTCAAAACCAAAAATTACCTTGTAATAGCAGCAACAACATCAGGAAACTTTCCAGTATTCCTTTCAGCATTTCTACTGTATATCTCAACTTCACCATTCTCCAGATAGTGTATCTAAATGGGAAGTTCACAATAATGGCATAAGATATCAGCTCTAAGATCAACTAATTTGTGTCTTCAGCAAAACATCATTACCTGAGCACGTTCTCCATCGTACTTGTATTCACAAGTATATTCCATATCTTGAAACTTTTCAATAATTTCTGATACTCCTTTGGTTGGTTTCGCCAACATAGGTCCAACAGGAATCCCAGGTGAAAAGCTACATGTGTCTGGTAAATTCTTCACACCACCAGATAGAAGAGCAGGCACTATTTTATCGTACACGGGAATTACAGAATAGACTTGCTTTACAATTTTTGCACCCTGATGAAGAAAAAGAAGTCATGAGATGATTACCCCAAGAAATTATCTTTGATAATGACATTATATGGATATCGTATAGCATCTTATAAACTATTAGATGAAAGGAAATAAACCCAATGAAAAAGCAACTAACTTTTAGGCCGTTTGGATGTGAAGGTTTTGACAAGCTTAAGGTTAATATTATTAACAAATCAGAATTTAAAATAAGGCTGAAAAATAACTTCTGTCAGCCGTTAATTTATGAAACATATGAAGAATATCAATTAAAAACATTCCAGCATTGCATGCTTAAGCTACTCTGATCAGATGTGCCGAGTTTGGAGCCTCAAAGGACCCAGTATGCATGAGAAAGTGAACTAAATTCAGAAGTAGCATAGGCAAGCTCATTATGCACATGAAAACAGAGCATTCATAAGAATATATAGGAAAATACAATCTGAAAATAGAATAGCTTTATGAGTGAATGAAAACATTCATTAGTAAAAGAAGAAAACAGCAAAAAAGGTATGTGATTGTCTCCATAGTGATTTCGCCCCCATTTCCATTCTAAGGCTGCAGTTTATAGACATGAGCATATTCCAATTTCATTTTTTTGTTCATTGCCAGTTCTGTTGATTAATGAACACTTTCCAGGTTGCCAAAGGGAAAAACAAAAAGTTTAATGTAATAACAAGAAATAGCAAGTAGGATATAGAGTCACAAGAACTTACTTCTTCTAGAGAACTATCAACCTTCTTGGATGACGAATGCTCCTCGGAGTACACTGCAGCATGTCCCAGTGCTGCCAATAGAGTTTGTTCTGCCAGACCAATACGCAGTTTGGTCTGCACGCATTGCAAAAAAACAAGTTTACAACTATAGTCAATTACCATACAGAAAAGTCAATAGAACATGAAACAGACCTGGAGCAAGCGAATCAAATATAGTGGTTCGCAGTCTGTTGCAGCAACTAAGAGTCCCTTAATGTGATTCTTTTTTTTATCTTGACTATCCTTCCCAGATTCCTGCAAGAGTTCCAGTATGACCAGGAAGCACTTAGTAGCATACTCAAATATGGAAAATCATTATTTCCATTAAAAAAACGTAATGAGTTATTGCACAGACCCTCATAGACTACTAAAGATTAAACAGATGGCACCATGCCCCTGTAGTTCATCATCCGGCAGAGTTACTAATCAATCCTTACAAAATCAATGAACATTAGATTGATTATATGGTGCTGCTGACAGTTTAAACTCTCCTTCAACCTCAGATCATTGTTTAAATGACAGTGTTGGAAGACTGGCGTAAAAGGAATGCAAAAGATAACACGTAGTTTTCTGACCTCAGCAAACAATTCTATCCGAACTTAACATTGAAATTTATCCTAAATTCAAATGCAAAGAAAATAATGTGATACTTCCTGTGCAGTTTAGTTCTTCTTTGTTCTTTTGTTTTTCATTTCAACAATTTCTTGTCTTCTGGAACACATTCATATGCCTTCAAGTTGTAATCAGCTCAAAATACGTTTCATGGTTTTTCAGCTTAACGAAACAAGTGCCTAAAGCGAATGGATCCACCACCAATTTCAGGCTTCAACAGACAGCAATCCAAGAAATTATGCAAACTAATAGGATGGAACAAATGAAGGGTATAACCCAAAGTCATATCCACTGAAAGTTCAGTTTATTCCTGACTGCATTGCTATAGCAATTTCCAGCACAGAGCTTCATTGGAATCTAAGGACAAAATCTACACCATACACACAAGCTGAAGACTACAGAACCTTCTACCAATTATGATACAATAATAGACATGAGAAAGCAACGGAATACCTTAGCAATGAGCTTGAAAGTATCAAAAACTTTAGCAACAGTTAATGCTTCCGGTTTTCGCATTAGAGACTGGGATGAACGACAGGCTTTAGCTACAAGGCCTAAATCTCCAAGGTCCTACAATAGATAACACAGAAATGAAAATGAGTAGCGTGTACCAAATATGAGCAAACAAAGAAACAATTAAAGAGATTCAAGTCATAGCTCGATAACAGCAAACACAACGGAACTAACTCATCTAAGCTGCTCCACATAGACTAAAAGAGCTTCTATACCACTGAGTTCCTAAACTCAAGTAATCACCTTATATTTCTTCTTAATCTGCGCTTCCTGCGCCCCATAAGCCTCCGCAAGCGCCTTAATTATCGAAGCATCCCCTATCCCAAGCTCCAACCCCTCATGAGCAGAAGCTATCCTGTTTGCCAAAAGGTACACGACCGCCACCAAATCATCCGGAGTCGTCTCAATCACTGTCCTGAGCATATTACACACAATCTCCGTGATAGCAATCCTCCCGGACTCCGTCGAAACCGCATCAAACGCCTTCGCAACGAACAGAAATGGAACCTTCTGCCCTTTCCCCCAGTAGGCCGCCTTCTTCACATCAAAACTCACCGCCTTCTTTTTCAACTCCGCCAAGCTCTCGTCCGGAGTAATTGACACAGACACCTTGGCCTTCTTAATCTCTGCTGCACCCGAATTCGACTCTTCTTTCGGTACAACGGTAACATTAGCTCCATTTCCCGATGAATCGTCGCTCTTGAGGGCTAATTGGGGCTTCTCTTCGGGTGGGGCAGGTTCGGGGAGGGGGCTAGGGTTTGGGCTAGGGTTTAGGGTGGAAATTGGCGATGGGTCTTTGCGTTTCTTGGGAGAGGGCTTGGTGGGCTGCTGCTTTTTCTTGGAATTGGACATGAGGACATCGAAGGCTGAGCGAGAGCCGGAGCCGGACATGGTTGATAGGAGCTGGGGTTTTGGGGTGGTGGTGGTGGTGGAGGAGATGAGAGTGGATTTGGAAATGGTGAAAGGGAGAAGATTAGTTGATTTGGTTAGAGAGGAGAGAATGAGTGATGATGATGACCGAGGGAAACGGCAGCATGAATACCGGAGTGTAAACATCAACTGCCGGCGTTATAAGCTCAATATGGCGGGAAAATGCTCTTCTGCAATTTCTTTCTTTGTGCACTGAACTCGAAATGACGAAATTAATTTGTTGTTGCAGATACACTCATACCGGTCAAAATAGTGGTTTGGGTTGGGTTGGGTTGGGTTTGGGTTGGGTTTGGGTCATCCTTATCAGCAACCCACAACCCATTTTTTGGTTGACATTTAGGTTGCAAAAATGTGGATTGTGATTCCAATCCATATTTATCTTCTTAATCATGATCCATTTTTTAACCCCTGACCCATTTTATTATTTATTAAATCTTATTTAACTTTACTAATTATTATGTTAAAAAAAGAAGAATATTTGAAGTGGGACACTTTTCCCACTCCGATTAGATCCGTTTGGGTTGAGATTTTGCTCACAAAGTGAGCAAAATGCCAACCCAAACAATGGGTTGCTGTTTTGTTTGGTGTTGTGACCCATTGTTGGGTCACGGTTAAGAGCAATTTTTATTAAAATTTGCTCCCATGACCCAATAATGGGTCGCTGATAAGGATGCTCTTACATCGGTTTGGTGTATAACATTTTAAGGTGGTTTGTTGTAGATCTTGCGGTGTCATGTGCTGGGATGGTTGGTATCAAGCACATACACAACTTTGTGCGTGACACTCTCTTGGATATTTGTTTCCAATATGGCATTTCCGCTAGTAAGGAGGTGGATAATGGTTTGGTTGATGAGATTGGCTGACTTGCTCCTTTATGCTTGGGATCAGGGGCGGGATGTCTGTGTTGATCTGACTGCCTGGGTCTTCTCCCTTGACTCGTTTTGGCTTATCCGATTTTGTGCCTGGGCATGTGGTTGTTGAGGCAGCCAAGCGCAAATTTGCGAAGTATCGAGATTTGTGTGCTGATAAAGGGTATGACTTTCTACCTTTCTCTTTCTCGTCACTCGGAGAGCTGTACGCTGATGATGTTGCTTTGTTGAGTAGAGTTCGGGGTGTCTCTTTAGCTCAGGATGCTGGAGCACGTGTTGCTCCTTACTTTTTTGCTAGAATTAGTTTTGCTATAACCAGAGGAGTGGAGCCCAGCTTGTTTCTCGGTTGCCCAATAATTTTTTGTAGACCTTTAATTTATTATTTATTGAGTTCCACTTCATAATAATAAAATAATAATGGGCCAATTACATCTGGTACCCCTCTTAGTTTCATCAATTATGGATTAGTCCAACTCTACAAATCAATTACGTTTTAGTCCATTTGGTCAAAAAAAACTTTTCTAACCAAACAAGCCTTAAGAATTTTTCTTATTTCTTTTTCTCTTTTTTTTTTCTTTCTTTTTTTTCTTTTTTCTTTTTTCTTTCTTTCTTCTTT
>JAQRGC011586702.1:0-10919 GCA_028659135.1 Plantago lanceolata | reverse complement strand
TCTCTAGGATTACGCCAAGTGTACGCTTCTCGTAGTGCCACCTACATACGCAAGTACAAGATAAGAGGTTAATGGGCTTCAGGCCCAAGTCCAATTAAACCCTAACAAGGGAAATTTGGTCTTTTCATGACCTTCCGTACATATAATGGAATATTCTGTTCCGCTAGGTCCGGAGGTGACCATGTAGTCCGACTGGCTTTATGCTCAGCCTCATAGTCACCTTCTTATGCACTAAGCCCGCTCCTTGTTGGTCATGTCCGGTGTTACACTTGTAGCCGGACATGAGGCATGGTATTCTGTGTGGTAACCTTGCATATTCAGATGAAGGCAGACGCAAGGAAGGTCTACCCGGACTATCATGAATCTAGCCGGACCTGGTATTCTTCCTTTGGTCCCTAAGTACCTTAGCATTTTAGATCTAGCTCTTCTACTGGTACTCCTAGTTGGAGGCGGACCTTACGAAGAGGTCGAGAGCCGGATCTTACTTAGTGCTTATACCGTAGTTCGCCTTAGGACATTCCCGTGTAACGCACTTAACAGATTAGACATGATTTCACACTATCATATGTCCCCCTAGTTTCCAAGTATCTTAATAGAAGATAGTTGCGGGACTATTGTAGCAATTTGGACAGTGTGTCCTCCAAGGAGAGATGTCCAAGTTAAATAGTAAGAAAAAAGTTTTTGTTTGTTCCGGCTGGTATAAGTCCGGGTCTCTGTTGGTTATTTGATTCATGTCTTCTCTCTCCCCCCTTTTTTTTTGAAAATTTTAAAAGGTCTTTTAAATTTGCAAAGGAGAAGGTATTCTGAAAGAAGGTATGAGATCCGGGAGTAAAGAGATGGGACCATCCTGTGTCCGGTATATTACTGTCCGGTGTTGTGTGTCTCCTGCTGATTTTATGCCACGACTGTTTCTTATCGTTTCGACACGTGTGTCTGTCGTCCAAGACGCGTGTCTTGGAATGTGAGAAAAGTGAATTGGTTTTCACTGTTTCACCTGAGGGGCATTTTGGTAACTTCCTTGCGGGTAACCATCGTGACCGTCGATGACGAGACACGTGTCTGTTGATTAACGGTGGATGGGGGATGTGACGTTTGGTATCCCCGAGGTACCCCTCTATAAATAGGGTTTTACCGCGTCTGCTAAGATCACTTTGCACACTTGTATCATTTTCTAGAGAGAGGAATATAGAGAGAGAGATATCCGACAAGGAAAGCGAGTGCTCGATCGTTCGGACGACCAAGGGATTTAGGCGGATCATCATCCTTCCAGCTTTTAACCAAGTAAGTTCCCTTCTCTGTTTGTGTGCTTCATTTCTGTAAATTCGGACATAGTAGGTACCGGTAGGTTTGTAGACATTAGGTTTGTCTTTCGTCGGGGCTTCATAGCGAATTAGATCGTTGGTCGGACTCTTCTCCTGCGGATCTTGGACATCCTACTTTCTTTTAGGATAACTCTTTCTAACTCTCAGCTTTTACGTAGGATGTCCAAGGTTCAAGCCGATGCCTCTGTGGATCAATCGCCGTTGGAGAAACGAGCAGAAGTAATAGAACTTTCGGATAATGAGAGCGTTCATCGGGAAGTGGTGAGGACCCGTGTTATAGTGAGTGAGTCGGAGTCTTCCACTTCCGGTGACTCTGATGATTCTGATGATATGATGATTCGGATGACTCCGATTCGGATTTAGAATCATCAGAGGAGGACGGAAACCTAGATCCTGATACCACGGACAACCTTTCTATGAATCTGGAGAGGATTATTGCGTTTGAGGAAGGAAGAGGTGAGACCGGAGGAGTGAGTCATGAGGCTCCGGTGAGGAGGAGGATTTTGACTCAATTGGATGAGGAGGATGCCGATGCAAATGATGAGGACGAAGATGCCGACGGATGGCGAGTTGTTTCTTGTCCGATATAGCGAGATGCGGGTTGTATCAATGTAAGAGGACAAACGGTTGCTGAGAGTAGTAGGATTGGGGCTAAGAGGAAGATAAAGGCTCCGGTCGCAAAGGGGACCGCTAAGAAAACTGCCGAGGAAATAAAGCATCCTCGTACTTCCGATGCAGTGGAGTGTCCGGATCCTTATGGCGAGCAGAATAAGGATAATGTGATTCCTACCCCAATCTGTGAACTTAATGAGGAAGATCTCGTGGAGATAAGGCGTAGGTATGCCATTTCGGACGAGTTCGAAATGCTGCTTCCGACTGAGGATCAATCATTTTACAATGCTCTTCCCGGTTACATCACCGTCCGGGAGGAAGATTTACATTTGGGATGGGCACTCCCTGTTGCTCTGGAACTGAGAGCAATCTTGAACTGTTTGAACCTTCCGCCTATGCAGGTACTACCGACTGCATTAGGGTATTGGATGTGTTTTGGGGTGTTGTGCAAGAGGATGTGTATAGACATTTCCTTCAAGAACTTCCGTCTCTTGCACACCATTAAGACCAGTCCGGCCAATCCTATGTTTTTTACTTTTAACGCGAGGCCTAATTATACCTTTCTGGAGGATCCGCCATCGACCTTAGGCTTGCGATGGTGGACTCGTTTCTTTTATGTCCGATATGCCCTGAAAGAGGGGCAAGATGAGTCCCAACGGACTGAATTCAAGCTCCGGAAGAAGTTCACTCGGCACTCCTTGCTGCAATATGTTCCGAGCGAGGATCAGATTCCTATTTGGATGCAGAGTATGCATAAGTCTATGCGTCCAGAGAAATACTATTTCAATATGCTCATTTGTCCGCCCTTGCCGTATTTAGCCCGTTTAGCTCCGGAATGTCCTTGTAGGAAGAAATATGATTTTTGTAAGTAGAGTAGATGCTTTCCGGCTATGCTTCATGTTGCTTATCATTTGTACTTGAACTAACACTTTTCTTTTCATGGCAGCTTATTGGTTCCGGTACGGGATGGACACCTTTCTTGCCAAGAAACGGGCTGTGATGGCTAAGCAGAGCCAAGAAATGATTGACAAGGTCCGAAAGAAGACCATAAACGTCCAGGCAGCACTGCCCATGAGTGATCCGAAGAACCTGTCCGTCTTTCAAGAGGAGGAAGAACGGAGGGCAAGGGAAAAGCTTCCGCTGCAGGAGTTGGCGGTTCCGTCGAGGGGGAAGGGGACGGAAGCACCTGTGGAGAAGGAGAAGGAAAAGGGGAAGGGAAAGGAGAAGAAATCCTCGAGGTCCGGAAAGCATAAGAAGAGGAAGTCGCGGAGGTCCTCCAAGGATGATGATGGTGCCGAGGATAGTCTTGAAGCCTTGGCGGAAGGTAGAGATGCTTCGGAGGGGGACGAGGATGAGGAAGAGGAGTTTGACGAAGAGATGTTTGCGGACTCTCCTTCTAGACCAATTGATGTGGCTAAGGAGCTCTATGTTGGCAGCGGCGCCAGCAAGCGGAAGAGAGCAGAGATTTTGGACGCTCTCCGAAAAAAAGGCTGCCCTTCTAAAGAAAAAGATCCAGAAGAGGGATCAAGTTATTGAAAGCTACAAAGCTATGGATCCGGTCGCTCGCTCTTTGGAACTGTCCCAGCTGACGGACAAGGTAGTACTTCCTTCAACAACTTAAATATTTCAGTTATATCCGGATCTTCCTCTTTTTAACTTAGTTTTGTTCTTGTTTCAGTTGGTGGTAGTGGCCCGTGCAATCTGGGAGGTAGAGAAGGAGGGTTGGAGCTCCGGTGCTGTGGAGATAGCGGCTCTAAAGAAGGAGATAGTGCAACTCCAAGCTTCCGCCAAAGGCTACCAAGACCTTTGGAAAGAGGCTGAACGGAAGAACAAGGAGTATGCCAAGAAGCTGGAGGAGTCGGAGTCTGACCGGTAATACTTCCGGGACTTGTGTCAATCTATCCTTGATGCACTTGTCACGGTCAAGGATTTTGCTATGACCAACTTGCTCAAGTTCCGGTTGGATTCCGCCCGGGATTTCTTGAAGTCCGCTGCTTATAAGATGAATGCTCAGTTGGAGAAGGAGGAGGCAAGATCTGTCGGGTTTGCTTTCGCAATCGGCCAATGCACGACCCAAGGCTGGATTCCGGCCGATGCTAATCTGGACACTTTGGGTATCATCGTGTCCAAGGATGCGGAAGGTCAGGTTATTCCGGACAACTCTGTCTCCAATGAAGAGTTTTATGCGGATGAGTTCGTGGAACTTATAGATGAGGATGCCGGTGACAAGAAAAAGCACAAGGGTCCGTTTCTGCCGACATGGGTTCCGGATTTCCTCAAGAAAGTCTGCTTTACCCCCTTTGAATCCTTCGAAGAATTCCACAAGGGCTGGTATGCTGATCTTCCGGGTCCGGTTGAAGGTGAACCAGAAGGGATAAATTACAACGAGACTTACAAGGCCCGAGCGCTTGAAGTAGAGAAAGAGCGTGAGGCGGAGGAAAGGGAACAGGCTGAGAAGGCATGCCAAGACAAGGCTTCTGGAAGTAGGGCTCCTGGGACCGAGCATGAAAAATAAACCTGATGTCCTCATGAAGATCCAGGGTATGCCCCCGAAATATTTTATCAAAACCGGATGATTTATTATATTCTTGCATCTTTTATTGTACTTTGGACAAGTTATCTTTTTGTTTTTATCCACCGGATGATATGCATTATGACTTTTTATTCAAGTATTTTGTCTGTCAATACTTAGAATTTTTCATCATAATGTTTATCTTCGTATCATGGGTGTTCGGAACTTATCTTTCCATCGGAACCTTTTTGTCTTAACACTTAGTAAAATTACTTGGAGTGTTTAAGTAATGAACAACTTGTCGGACATTAGTGAGTTGTAGTAGTGATGTGATCACTTGTTTACTATCAACTTTTTTCATAATAAGAAGGGCTCCTATTCAGACAATGGGAGCAGAGTTGCGAAAACATCATAGCACTGGAAATGAAAAATAGTTGTACCGAAGTGAAATCAGGGATTACAACTATGGGCATAAATGCCAATGTCACCGGACATGTTTGCTCAGTAGCCAGTAACTGGGACTTCGAAACAGAGGTACCGGAACTAAGTCTTTCTCAAATCTGAATGAAACAAACTAAAAGATAAAATGGTTTAAACTACCACCATCTTCGGACAAGTTTGCAAGTGGCCATTCAAAATGGGACTTCAGAAACTTTATGGTTCGGAACTAAACTTTCTTCTCAAAAAAGGAATGGTAAAAAAACTTATAACTGGACGACCGGACTGAAAACTTGGACTTCAGGGATTGTACTTCCGAAGGTTCTGTCCGTTCCAAGGCCGACGGAGAGGGTTTCCATCTTCTTCCAAGTCATAACTCCCATTCACATGAGCACCTGTAATCTTGTACGGACCTTCCCATTTGCCCTCAAGCTTTCCCGGATGACCCAGGATATCCGCCCTTCTCCAAACCAGGTCTCCTACTTGAAATTGCTTTGGGCGGACATTTCTGTTGTAAGCTCGTGCTACAATGGCTTGGTACCGGAGTATGTTGGCAAGGGCGGTGCTTCTCTTAGTTTCCAGGGTATCAAGATCATGCATCCTGGCCTCATGATTGTCCGCCGGTTGGTATCCCTGAAAACGGAGTGTTTCTATTACTGTCTCTGCCGGAATCATGGCTTCTGAGCCATAGACCTGACTAAAGGGGGTTTCTTGAGTGGCCGTCCGGGCGGTTGTTCTGTAAGCCCATAACACTCCATCGAGGTCATCTACCCAACATCCGGACGCTTCGGATAGCCTTGTCTCAATTTGTTTAACAATGGTCCAGTTAGTCACTTCTGTCTGTCCGTTGGCTTGGGGATATCCAACGGAAGTGAATCTCTGCTCAATCTTGAGACTTTTGCACCATGCTTTCCTCTTTTTGCCTAAAAATTGGGACCCATTGTCGGACACGAGGACCCTTGGTACACCAAACCTGCAAACTATGTTTCTCCATAGGAACTTCCGGACAGTGTTCTCATCCATCTTGGCGACAGCTTCCGCCTCAACCCACTTGGTGAAATATTCCACCGCCACTACCAAGAATTTCTTCTGATTTTTTCCTTTTGGAAATGGTCCGACAATATCAATGCCCTATTTATCGAACGGGCAGGTAATGTTCGAAGGTCGCATCGGAACCGTGGGTTGATGTGTAGCATTGGCGTATTTTTGGCAATCCAAGCACTTGCGGACGTACCAAGCGCAATCTTTGTCCACTGTCGGCCAATAGTAGCCTAGTCGGATCACTTTCATCGATAGAGCTCTCGCCCCTGAATGATTGCCACACTCTCCGTCATGCAATTCTTCCAAGACAGTCCTTGCCTCTTGCGGATCTAAACAACGTTGTTCGATACCTCTGTAAGACCTCCGGTATAGGTCATCACCACGGAGGAAGTATCTCAATGATCTCTGCTGTAGTCGTCTAGCTTCATCCTTGTCGTTCGGTAGGGTCCCTTCTCTGAGATACTTGATGATATCGTTCCTCCAGCCTGGTTCAAAGGTGATGGCACAAACGTCCGGGGTGCTTGCATTGATTGATGGGACGCCAAGACTCATCAGAATTACATTTCTGGTATCGATGGCCCCTGAGGCAGACGCGTATCTGGCTAGGGCGCCTGCCTTGTCATTGTTGTCCCTGGCAAACTTAGTCAGGCTGAACTGTTGAAAATGTTTGATCTCTTCTTTCAATATGGCCAAATATTTGGTCATAGACTCATTTTTTGCTTGAAAAACTCCGGACATGTGAGATTCCACCAACTGAGAGTCCGTGAAGGCTTGGATCTTCTTGACTTCTAGAGATTTTGCCATTCAGAGCCCGATCAGCAAGGCTTCGTATTCCGCCTCGTTGTTGGTAACCTTGAAATCCAGAGTGATGACATACTCCAGTTCTGCTCCGGATGGGCTCTTGAGGAAGACTCCAATCCCACCGGACCTTCCCGTGGATGATCCGTCTACCGTTAAAGTCCACAAATCTCCATGATCAATCAATGGTTTGTGCCTTGGGCCTTCCTTGCTTCTCACCCTCTTAGGTAGAGGTTCATCAGATTCTTCATTCTCGGGCTGATCATCATCCGTGATGCCAAACTTGTTTGTTTCTTTGATAGGTTCGGATGTTGTGTGAACTGTATGGTCCGCCTCGACCATGTGTACATCGTTCATTCCGATCGTCAGACTGAGGATATCTGGATCCTGGTTATGATCATGAGGCGGTTTCTCGTTATCCTTCCTGTCGGGGTATCCGGCCAAAAAGTCCACGATAACTTGAGCTTTCTTGGCCGTCGGAGCTTGGTAGTCAATCTCATGCTCGCTAAGCTCAATAGCCCACTTGGCCAAGCGTCCGGAATGTTCAGGTTTTCTCAGGACTTACTTCAGAGGTTCGCTAGTAAGCACTATGATCTTATGTGATTTGAAGTATGGCTTCAACTTTCTTGCGGTATGCACTAAAGCATAGGCGAATTTTTCGATTTCTAGATACCTTGTTTCAGCTGCGGACAGTGCTTTACTTAGGTAGTAGATCGGCTTGTGTTCACTGTCTTGAATCCTGACTAGAACGGAACTGATTGCATCATCTGACTGAGCCAAGTAGAGGTAGAGGGGCTCCGACTCCATTGGTTTTGACAAAAGCGGCGGACTGGTAAGATAGCACTTTAGATTCTCAAAAGCCTGTTGCACTCCTCTGTCCATTCAAACTGTATATTCTTCCGGAGGACCTTAAAGAAAGGTAAGTTCTTCTCTGCGGATCTTGAGATAAAACGGCTAAGAGAGATGATCTTTCCGACCAGTTGTTGTACCTCCGCAAGGCAAGTTGGATGGGGGAGGTCCTGGATCGCCTTGATTTTTTCCGGTTTCGCCTCGATTCCTCTCTCTGTAACCATGTACCCAAATAATTTTCCTCCTTTGACTCCGAAGGTGCACTTGGCCGGGTTGAGCTTCATTCCATATCTCCGGAGGTTAGAGAAACATTTGTTGAGATCAGCAATATGTTCTTCCTCCGTCTTGCTCTTGACAAGCATGTCGTCGACATACACTTCCATTGTCTTTCCAATTTCTTCCACAAACATTTTGTTAACCAGGCGCTAATACGTGGCTCTAACATTCTTTAGTCCGAATGGCATAACAACGAAGCAGTAAACCGCTCCGGCTACGAAAAAGGCTGTCCGCTCGATATCTTCCTTGGCCATTCGGATCTGGTAAAAACCTTGATAGGCATCCATGAAGCTCAGAAGGGCGCATCCGGCCGTAGAGTCCACCAGTTGGTCAATCCTTGGGAGCGGATATGGATCCTTCGGACAATATTTGTTGAGCCTTGTGAAATCATTACACATTCTCCATTTTCCTCCTGGTTTCTGAACTAATACGACATTGCAGATCCAGTTTGAATACCGGACCTCTCTGATGTGTCCGACTTTGAGGAGTCTGTCCACTTCTGCCTTAATGATGGCATCCTCAACGGCTCTGAAGTCTTTCTTTTTCTGATGGATATGTGTAATCTTCGGATCCATGTTGAGTCGGTGAACAACTACTCTCGGATCTATCCCAGTGAGATCGTCCGTCGTCCAGGCGAAGACATCCGCATTTGATTCTAAACAAGCAATCAAATTGATTTCTACTTCGGACTTCATCTCACTACCTATCCGGATCTTCTATTCGGGATCCTTCAGATCTATCTGGATTTCCTTGATTGCTTCTTTAGGTTCAAGTTTTCTTTCCAAGCCAAACTTCTTCTTTTGTGAGGGGGCTATAGTGATCGGAGGCATCACTTTGAATTCTTCCAATTCCATCACCCTTTGTAAACCTTGCGGTTTTGGCATGTCACTCGGACTTGGTTTGTGGATGGATGGTCGGATCATGAATATTCCTCCATGTGGGAGTGAGTGAGGTCCGTTCCTATTGCTTTCCAGAGGAAGTATTAGGGTGGACATTCGTCTGGTGGACATGGTGTAACATTTCCAGGCTTCGACGATGTTCCCTACTTCTTGTCCGACTCCATGAATCGTCGAGAATTTTATCCTATTGTGAAATGTAGAGTGATTGGCTCTGAACTGCGTGAGAGGATTGTACTCACTGTATCTGTCGTGTGGAGCTCGTCCTTGGGTGCGTGAGAGGAGTGTACTCACTGTATCTGTCGTGTGGAGCTCGTCCTTCCTCCCTATCGGGTCTATTTTGATCTTGGAACTTGTTCTTTTTCTTTTCAAAAGGCCTATTTTGATTCCCCTCCGGCTGATCAGTTTTATCGATCTGATCGATATCCATTGGTTCGGCCTGGGAGTCTGGAGCTTTGCCTTTGCCTTTGTTCTTGTCATCATGCTTCTGGATGGGAAAGTTTTTCTGAAAGTCTTCCGCGTAGACAATCGTTTCATAAATCTCCTCCAACCGGTGTTCGGTAGTGATCTTCTCCTCGAATAAGAGGTTCTGGAGGCGCCAATTTGTGGTGTTGGCATACAACTGTGTTACTTGAATGGCCACAGAGTGTTTCTCAACTTCATCCACTGCAGTTGTGAAGCGGATAAGGAAGCCGTGGACGTCTTCATTTTTTTGCTGAACAATGGATCCCAGATAGCTTACCGGACGCTTCCTTTTGACTGATCTTTCGAACCTCTTCAAGAATACTTCCAAAAGTTGGGAGTAGGACTTGATTGATCCTTCTTCGAGAGAGGACCACCAAGTTAATGCTTCCGGTTTGAGAGTATAGGGAAAGATTTTGGCCAGCATGTTTTCATTGTGCCCATGACCCTCCACCCGGGTCTCATAAAGGGTGAGATGGGAGCGAGGATCATTTTTTGGGTTGTACTGCTCTAGCACCGGTATGGTGAGTCCATGCACTATCTTTTCATTTCTAATTTCTTCGGACAATGGATTGTTATGACGTCCGGTGGGTGTGGTTCTGGCTTCCATTGTAGCCTTCATCTGAGCAATGGTTGCTTCGAGAGCCAACTGCCTCGCCTCAAATCCGTCCGGAACGACACTTCCTTGATTAATCTGGGGAGGAGGCTGATTTTCAGCTGTCCGTTCCCTAGAGTGAACCTGAACAGGATTGCGTGCGGCTCCGGCAGGAGTTCCTTGGTTATCCAATCTTATGTTTATAATGTTCCTGAGGTCCGACTGGACAGCTTGAGTTCTGACCCTTTCACGGACAGATCTCCTGGAATGAGTGATTGAGCGAGCCGGACTAGCTTCTCTTTCTGTTCTTCGACTGTTCACTACTTGGGTTGTCGGAGCTGCGTGCAGTTCCCTTTGCTGTGATGTGTGAACACTAGTCACCCGGACCGTGTTCAACGGCTGGGCCTGTCCTTGCTGTTGGGCCTGAGTGGCTTGTTGAGGCATCTGTTGCCCTTGAGGGATATGCGTCGGTTGGATCTGGTTGGTCGTCGGGGTCCTCAGAGCTCCATTCTGGTGAAAGAAATTGTAGCAGGCTGCGAAATATTGGTCCGACACACCCAAGTTAGTCATTGGATTCATCACCTGTCCGTTCGGGTATACAAACTGCTGGACCAAAAGGGGCTGCATCATGGTTTGTCCGTGATGAAGGACCATTTGTTGATTTCCTATTTGGTTCATGGGCTGGCCTTGTTGTGTCAAATCCATTTGCATCTGCCCGGTGCCGTGAGTCCGGACCATCGCCCCATTGAGCTGCAAGTTCCTGTCAACCGAGGAGTCAGTGGCGGACTGTCCGTCGTGGCTACTCGACCGCTCAACATTCACATTTCTATAGCTCCCCTACCTCTGCCTCTATAAGGTCGAGTCGGAGGTCTTCCTCTTGCTCCGGTGACCGGAGGTGTCCGGTCGGAGGTTGTTCCAACGGGAGGTCTTCTAAGAGCCATCCGGACAGGTAGTGATGTAGGGAAGTGGTTGGCTTTTTGTTAGTTTCCCACAGACGGCACCAGAATGTCGAGGGTAAAAAGTAGTTCTTGGGTTTTATTGTAAGAATGGCTTTATGTCCGGGCAGTCTTTGATTGAGTCCTCTTGGTTAAATAAGAACCTGCATAAATTGGAACAAT
>JAQRGC011586526.1:0-15301 GCA_028659135.1 Plantago lanceolata | reverse complement strand
ATTTAATATTAAATGTGATGCGTCCTAATGAATTTATTTTAATTTTTCATAAAAGGAATTCTATTTTTTACTATTCTTTAACTAATTTGGGGGAAATTAAAACTTTTCTAAAAGGTTTGGGGGAGTTTAGATTTTATGATTGGTTTGGGGGGAAATTCCAAATTCTCTAAAGGTTTTGGTGGAAAAAAAAATTTGCCCTATTTCTATTGTAGATCAATAATTATAAATTACAATCTCACAAGTATTACAAAGTTAGCAATAAATTAGATATAATTACGCACTTATCGAGATTTAAACCTATGATCTCTAGAGTCACATCACCTCAATCTAACCAATTGAGATAAATCTTATTAGCTTAAAGCCTTAAAATGACTCTTGCAGTGGCATTTTTAACATCCACGAACTTAAATTGTAACCTTACCTACCTATATAAACTCAAATATTTCATTGACATATATATTGATTGAAGATAATTTTTGTATGGTAGTACTATAGTAGCAAGTTTCACCGAAGGAAAAAACAAAAGAAAAGCTAATCTAAAATTTCCAGGGTATCAGCCGACACAGTCACACTCCGGCAGTGATGTAAACCTCAAGGTCCTCAACCATATTAAAATGGGAAAGCTTAATATAATAATACTATTTGGCTATTTGCATTGAAAAATTAGGCTCAAAATTCAACTTATTTTTTTAAAGAATAATCAAATGAAGCGATCGCTATGCCGTTAACAATCAAGCACCACAGATTGTAACGTTGAAGTTCAGTTCTACACTTCTACTGCATGTGCAATAATAATAATATTGTTTCTCTGATCTTATCATCAGATTTAAATACTATCTATAAATAACAAAATCAAGAGCCGGATAAAAGAAAATAAAATTGTAGTGAAAATGCTAGCTACCGGTTTCAACTTTAATTTCAAGTTTAGTCGGACAAGCACAAAATGATTAAATTTTTAAAAATTTAAGGGTTTAAGCATACGAATTTGAAAATTTAGAGGTTCCGTCATCTCTCTTTGCCCTGTTAAAATCAACGACAAAGTTTTCTTAGAAGTTGACTTCAATACACCTCAAATAGCTGCTATTAGTAGTAGTACCATGAATCAAGATGATGTATAGGCTAGTAGCAAGTCAATCTTGGAGGCCAACGTTACGATATCAATATGATGTCTAATGTACGTAATCTATCTCAAGGAGTGCTTGCGAAATTATGTCTGTGTAATTGTGTAAATAGAGTTAATATAAAACTTGCTTTTATTTTCCGTAATAACATAGAAAGTTTCATATATTTGAAGTAATGAATGGATTGGAGACCAAAACTAAGGAGAACTCACATTTTTCTCCCCTGTTCATTTAAGACTTAAGAGTATCATTTCATATTTTCCACATATTTCAATCAACACACGATTCTACCTAACAAACCTTTACACATTGAATATTCACATTTGGCAGTATTCGACTGGATTATAAATTAAAATATAAAATATTCGTAAACGATTCTACCTAACAAACCGTCTTAAGGAAATAGTGTAACTGTCTTCACTTATATGTTTCCATTGTCTCGCAGAAATTTTTCCTGTAAAATTAAGGTTTTGTTCTTTTCATTTGAAAACTCATTATTTTCTATTCAATTATGTTTAAGCTTGATTAGTTATATTTTGTACTTCAAATCAGTTCAGTTCAATTATGTTTCAGAGCGAAAGATCACTATTTTGCTTAGTCTGCTTACTGAAGCTTCATATGTTCCAAATTTCCAATACTTGATTAATAGGGATTGCTTTGCATCAAATTACAACATGAGATTCCAAATTAAATCAGTATTTTTGTAGTTTTGCAAGAATTAAATATAATCTATGTTCTTATATCAACCATTTGACAGCAACTGTGATACCAAAAGCATTTGTTTTACAGTTCTCATATCTGCAAAAAGGGTACTAGATTACAAGTAATATGAACAGAGTCCCCTGTTTTCTACAAACATCATGTATTGTCCTTGTGTAGTTTTTCTTTGTCACTTTCAGTATAGTATTCAGTAATCATTCTTGATGGCAGCAAACATACCATGAAAGATCTGAGGAAGAAGTGTATACAGATCAAATAAATATATAACACAAAAAGCTACCCAAACGAAATCATCATTTCATTTCATAAAGATTTAATCCGTCTAATACTCCTTACTCGGCCGCGTAACATCAAGAATATCACCCACAACCTGAAACAAGAGCCCAATACACCTTGCAAACTTCCTCATCACATGCACGATACTCGATTTATTATTATATTACTTGTTGTGATATACTGTATACTTGCGCTCATTAACAACACCCAAACTATGGATGGAGTATAACAAATCTGGAGTTTACTTCACAAGTGCAGAAAACTATATTTGACATTGAGCAACCTGCCAGATTTGTAACCAAATAAGCAGAAAACCAACCAAACAAGAATGCATATAGTTGAAGACTTCAAGTCCAAAATAGCAGTGCAATATGATGTACAGAGATTGGTGAACCAAGTTGAAACATTTAAATGTGAAACTTGTGCATAATATATTGCTATTGCATTAATTGAGGACATGAGATGTGATAAAATTAAGAGATAGTATATTGCATACATGTGAAAAAACTACAAGCCATGTGAATGTTAATAGTAAGATATTTATCGTGCATGTGCAATCCTCTTGATTTCCCAAGTTAAATTCAACAGACAAAAACAGAAGAACAAGTAGACTTTGAACCTTGATTCATTTTAGGAGCTGTATTTCATAGAAATCTGCTTAATACTCCAAACTACAATCTGAAACTCTGAAACCATGCTCAAACTAACACCTTCGTGCAGTACTATTAGTATTGTTTCTCTCTGCTGGTTCTTGATTTTCAGTTCTGCTTCTTGTTTAACACTTGTAAACAATGGCAGTGCCGATTATGCAGCTTTGATAGCCTTCAAGTCCAATCTCATAATAGAACCTGATAACATACTCTCCACCAACTGGACCTCAAACACTCACTACTGCACTTGGTTTGGTGTTTCATGCTTCAAACACAGAGTTACAAGCATTGTTCTCTCTGGATTGACACTTCGGGGCGAACTGTCTCCGGCACTCGCCAGTATGACTCACCTTGAGGAGCTTGATCTCAGGAGAAATGAATTGGGAGGAATTCTGCCGAGCGAGTTTGGATCCCTTCAACGATTAAGATTTCTCATATTAGCAAATAATGCTCTCTTGGGTAACATTCCTGGGAATCTTAGTAGGTGCTGGAAGCTGGAGGTACTTAATCTGGCAGATAACGTCATTGAAGGATCCATACCTGAGGAGCTTAGCTACTTGGGCAATCTTCAAGTTATGGATATTTCTGGCAACAATCTTACGGGTAATATTCCAGCTTCATTTGGTAACTTTTCAAGCTTAAAGTACTTCTATCTCGAGAATAATAATTTAGATGGCACCATTCCGACAGAGCTTGGAAAACTAATTAGAGTCTTAGATCTTAGGATCAGTGGTAATAATCTGATTGGCAACATCACTAATTCATTTGGTAACTTTTCAAAGCTAGAACATTTCCATCTTGAAGAGAATGATTTAGGTGGCGCCATTCCAGCAGAGCTTGGAAAGCTAACTAGACTCTTACATCTTTGGATCAGTAGGAATAATCTGGTTGGCAACATCCCAGATTCATTTGGTAACTTTTCAAAGCTAGAGAGGTTGTACATGGATGGGAATGATCTTCAGGGGGAGATACCAATATCTTTATGTAATGCTACAAAGCTTACAAAGCTGCACTTGTATAGCAACGATCTTGAGGGGAAGATACCAAATGAATTCAGCATGTTGCTTAACTTGCAGAGTTTGAATGTTGGTGAAAATAGAATATCCGGTGGAATTCCATATGGGATCTTCAATATCACATCACTTGTAGAGTTGGATGTAAGACAAAATTACCTCGGTGGTAATCTTCCACCAGATATTGGTAACGGGCTTCCAAATCTTCAATGGTTTGTCTTGATGGACAACCAGTTTAGTGGAGAGATACCCCCTTCCATATGCAATGCCTAAAAACTCACTAATCTGGATGTTTCGAATAATAGTTTCAGTGGAACGTTCCCCATGATGCTTGGAAATCTAGTTCATCTAGAAAATCTGCAACTGGGCCGAAATTCGCTCACTAATAGTCCTGCTTCCACCCACCTCGAATTTCTAACATCATTGGTGAATTGTCGAAATTTGAAGTATCTAGCCCTTTCATATAACCTACTAGAAAGTCAAATACCAGAATCCATAGGCAATATGTCTATCAATCTTGAAGCTTTCGAAGCGGCATCTTGTGGGCTAAATGGTAGAATTCCACAAGGATTTGGAAACTTGAGTGGCTTAAATTCTCTGCACCTAGGTACGAACAATCTACAAGGTTCGATACCTTTATCATTTGCAGGCTTCCAAAATTTAGAAAGCATTGATCTGTCAGAAAACAAACTGGAAGGATCTATTCCTACTGTATGTTGTATCATCAACATCATGGGTTTTCTGTATCTGGATGGAAACGAATTTTCAGGCTCTATCCCAACATGCTTTCATAATCTAACTCGACTGAGAGTAATTTCTCTAGCAGCTAACAAGTTGAGTTCCACTATACCCTTGGGTTTCTGGAGATTAAAGAATGTTCAAGAACTGTACTTGTACGAAAACCTTCTTCATGGAACTATTCCAGCAGAAGTGGGAAACATGAAGTCCATCACTACCCTTGACCTCTCTTCTAACATGCTCTCTGGTGCTATCCCGAGCACGGTAGGGTCTCTTCAGAATTTACTGTCATTTGATATGTCGCAGAATAATCTTGAAGGTTCAATACCAAATAGTTTCAGTAATCTGATAGTTATTCAATCTCTAAATCTATCATCGAATGGCCTCTCTGGTGAAATTCCTTCATCCCTTGGATCGCTTCGAGACCTCCAGTATCTCAATCTTTCATTCAACAGGTTTCAAGGAGAAATTCCAAATACAGGGGTGTTTGTAAATATCAGCTTTCAAAGTTTGATGGGAAATCCAAATTTATGTGGAGCTCCTAACTTGAACTTTTCTGTGTGCTCACCTCAAGCCGCTGGAAAAAGAAGACGAGCAAGAGGTTTTGTTCTTAAGATATCAGTTCCAATTGCTGCGGCATCTATGTTAGTTTTTGCAATGGTTCTCTTGTGGATAAAACTGTCAAGAGGGCACACCAAAAAAGCAAAAGCAACCATAAGAGCAATTTCTATGGTGGAGCATCGGATGATCTCCCGTCATGAACTCGTACGTGCAACGGACAGTTTCAGTCCGGCAAACCTTTTGGGAGAAGGAAGTTCTGGGATGGTTTACAAGGCCGTGCTTTCGGATGAAACTGTCGTTGCCGTCAAAGTTTTCAATATGCAATATGTGAAGGCTCTTAGAAATTTTGATGCAGAATGTGAAGTTTTAAGAAATGTGCGACACAGGAACCTCGTCAAAATAATCTCTACTTGCACCAATCCAGAGTTCAAGGCCATGATACTAGAGTTTATGTCTAATGGAAGCCTAGAGATGCGGTTGCACTCACAGATCAGCTCACCGAGCCTTGTCGAAAGGTTGGATATCGTGACAGATGTGGCATTGGGAATGGAGTACCTACACCATGAGTACGAAGTGCCAATTGTGCACTGTGATCTGAAGCCAGGTAATGTACTTCTGAATGAGGATATGACGGCTCACGTGGCAGATTTTGGAATCTCCAAAATATTAACTCAAGACCAAGCATTCGTCCAAACAAACACCCTTGGAACAATCGGGTACATGGCTCCAGGTATGGCAACTAGATACTTCTTAATTTATTGCACTTCAGTATTTTCTGTTGCTTAAATATCTATCAAAACATCAGATGAAAGAAACATGCATGCCACTTAGGTTTTTCAGTTTGATCTGCATTTGGTTTCCATGGTTAAAAATTCAAACACTGAACTTTTATGCTGTAATATAACATAATAGCTTATCGCTAAAATGGCTAGAGTTTTCATTTGTTTGTGTTGCAAATTAAAAATGAACAATTGAGAATCCAACAAGCAGCATAGAGTGAAAGTAATCATATTTCTTGTGCTCCAGAACTATCAACTATTTGCCTTGATACTAACTACCAAGAGTATTTTGCAAACAGAATATGGTTTAGATGGATATGTATCGACGAAGGGTGATGTTTACAGTTTTGGGATTTTGTTGCTCGAGACGTTCACGGGGAAGAGGCCAACAGATGATATGTTCAAAGAAGGATTGAGCTTGCATCAATGGGTATATCAAGTATTCCCTGATGCCTTGGTAGAGGTCCTTGATCAAAATTTACTTGCTGAGAGCTCTGCTACAATAAACAGAAGTCAGCAACACATTGAGAACATACTTGTGTCGATCATTCAAGTAGCTTTGGTATGCCTGAAAGAGTTACCTGAGGAAAGGATTGATATGAAAACCGCTGCAGCACATCTAAAGAAAATCAGAGCTGAATTGAAGAAAAGAACTGCGAATAATGCAAGGAGATCAACCTAGCCTTCTGATCTGAACACTGCATACATGTTTAGAAAGTCGAATGGGCCGTGTTTGATTTTCTAGCAAATCTTGCTGTTTTTTTTTTAAATTTTATTTAGTCTTTTAATTAGTCAGGGGTCGAAGGCCGTAAGAGTTTATGTTAGCCATTAACTAAAACAGAAACTTGGAAAATAAATTGTGTACTCACATTTTTATTTGAGTGGAAAAATCAGGTACATGATGGCTCTGCGGTATGATACTTGATTAGTTCATGATAAAATAAAGCATGCATTTTTTATTTCAGTTTGCTCTGCATTTGGAGTTTCTTTTTTGTTTTGTTTACTTGATTGAAAAATTCAAGCACAAAAATTGCCCACTTTTCAAGATTAGATTACTTGTTTCTGAATGAGAACGATTTGGATGGATCCATTCCATCAGAGCTTAGAAAGCTAACTAGACTCGTATATCTCAGAATCAATGGAAATAGTCTGGTTGGAAACATCCCGGATTCATTTGGTAACTTTACAAAACTAAAGTATTTTTCTCGGGAAGCTAACAAGACTCGGGAAGCTAGATGGTGCCATTCCGTCCAAGCTCGCAGGCAGAGATGCAGAACATTGGTCGGACTCTTTTGCCACCAGCAAGGAGTTGATTTCGTAGATTTTTAAGAGGGGCGGGGGTGGTTAGAGAAACCACATGTCTATGGATTTATTAACAACAACTCAGTCTCTATGGATATGATATTACTTGTTGCCATATATTATAAACTTTCGATTTTCTCCATCAACAACACCCAAACTATGGATGGAGTATAACAAATCTGGAGTTTATTTCACAAGTGCAGAAAACTATATTTGACATTGAGCAACCAGCTGCCAGATTTGTGGCCTAATAAGAAGAAAACCAACCAAACAAGAATGCATATAGTTGAAGACTTGAAGTCCAAAATAGCAGTGGAATATGATGTTCAGAGATTGGTGAACCAAGTTAATACATTTAAATTCTGAAATTTGTGCATAATATATTGCTATTGAGGACATGAGATGTGATAAAATTAAGAGATAATATATTGCATACATGTGAAAAAACTACAAGCCATGTGAATGTTCATCGTAAGATATTTATCGTGCATGTGCAATCCTCTTGATTTCCCAAGTTAAAGTCAACAGACAAAAACAGAAGAACAAGTAGACTTTGAACCTTGATTCATTTTAGGAGCTGTATTTCATAGAAATCTGCTTAATACTCCAAACTACAATCTGAAACTCTGAAACCATGCTCAAACTAACACCTTCGTGCAGTACTATTAGTATTGTTTCTCTCTGCTGGCTGTTGATTTTCTATTCTGCTTCTTGTTTAACACTTAAAATCAATGGCAGTGCCGATTATGCAGCTTTGATGGCCTTCAAATCCAAGCTTATTCTAGAACCTCATAACATACTCTCCACCAACTGGACCTCAAACACTCACTATTGCACTTGGTTTGGTGTTTCATGCTTCAAGCACAGAGTCACAAACATTCTTCTCTCTGGATTGACACTTCGGGGCGAACTGTCTCCAGCATTCGCCAATTTGACTCACCTTGAGGAGCTTGATCTCAGCACAAATGAATTGGGAGGAATTCTGCCTGGTGAATTTGGATCCCTTCAACGATTAAGGATTCTCCGATTAGCAAATAATTCTCTGGTGGGTACCATTCCTGTGAATCTTAGCAGGTGCTCGAAGCTGGAGATACTGCATTTGGCAGATAACTTCATTACTGGATCCATACCTGAGGAACTTGGCCACTTGGCCAATCTTCTAGGGTTGGCTCTTTACGGCAACAAACTTACAGGTAATATTCCAGCTTCATTTGGTAACTTTTCAAGCTTAGAATACTTTTATCTTGACAAGAATGAGTTAGATGGCACCATTCCACCAAAGCTTGGAAAGCTAACTAGAGTCTCAGATTTTAGGATCAGTGGTAATGATCTAGTAGGCAACATCCCAGATTCATTTGGTAACTTTTCAAAGCTTAGAGGGTTGTACATGAAAGGGAATGGTCTTGAGGGGGAGATACCGAATACATTCAGTAGGTTGCTTAATTTGGAGGGTTTAGATGTTGGTGAAAATAGAATCTCTGGTAGAATTCCACACGAGATCTTCTATATCAAATCACTTGTAGTTCTGGATGTAAGACAAAATTACCTCAGTGGTAATCTTCCACTAGATACTGGTAACGGGCTTCCAAATCTTCAAGAGATTTTCTTGGCTTATAACCAGTTCAGTGGAGAGATACCCTCTTCCATATGCAATGCCACAAAGCTCACTATTCTAGATGTTTCAGATAATAGCTTTAGCGGACCTATCCCACTCATTCTTGGAAATCTAGAATTTCTCAACTTTCTCGATCTGTCCCACAATTCATTAACTACCAACCCTGCTTCCACCCACCTCGAATTTCTAACATCATTACTGAATTGTCGAAGTTTGCAGTATCTATTCCTTTCGGATAACCCATTGAACGGTGAAATACCAGAATCCACCGGAAATATGTCTACCAATCTTGAAGCTTTCTCCGCGTCATCTTGTGGGCTAAAGGGTCAAATTCCACAAGGATTTGGAAACTTGAGTGGCTTAAACTCTCTGTACCTATATACGAACAATCTACAAGGTTCAATACCTTTATCATTTGCAGGGTTACAAAATTTAGAAGGCATTGATCTGTCAGAAAACAGATTGGAAGGATCTAGTCCTACTGTATGTTGTACCATTTACATCATGGGTTTTCTGAATCTGGATGGAAACGATTTTTCAGGCTCAATCCCAAAATGCTTTCAGAATCTAACTCAACTGAGAGAAATTTCTCTAACAGCTAACAGACTGAATTCCACTGTACCCTTGGATTTCTGGAAATTGGAGAATGTTCAAGAATTGTACTTGAACGAAAACTTTCTTCAAGGAACTATACCAGCAGAAGTGGAAAACCTGAAGTCCATCACTACCCTTGACCTCTCGTCTAACATGTTCTCTGGTGCAATCCCGAGCACGATAGGGTCTCTTCAAAATTTACTGTTACTTGATATTTCCCGGAATAATCTTGAAGGTCCAATACCAAATAGCTTTGGAACTCTGATAGTTATTCAATCTCTAGATCTATCATTGAATGGCCTCTCTGGTGAAATTCCTACATCCCTTGGATCGCTTCGAGACCTCCAGTATCTCAATCTTTCATTCAACGGGTTACAAGGTGAAATTCCAAATTCAGGGGTGTTTGCAAATATCACCTTTCAAAGTTTGATGGGAAATCCAAATTTATGTGGAGCTCCTAACTTGAACTTTTCTATTTGCACACCTCAAGCCTCTAGAAAAAGAAGACGAACGAGAAGTTTTGTTCTTAAGATATCAGTTCCAATCGCCGCGACATCTATGTTAGTTTTTGCAATGGTTCTTCTGTGGATAAAACTATCAAGAGGGCACACCAAAAAAGCAAAAGCAACCATAGCAGCAATTTCTATGGTGGAGCATCGGATGATTTCCCGTCATGAACTCGTACGTGTGACGGACAGTTTCAGTCCGACAAACCTTTTGGGAGAAGGAAGTTCTGGGATGGTTTATAAGGCTGTGCTTTCAGATGAAACTGTCGCTGCCGTCAAAGTTTTCAATATGCAATATGTGAAGGCTCTTAGAAATTTTGATGCAGAATGTGAAGTTTTAAGGAATGTGCGACACAGGAACCTTGTCAAAATAATCTCTACGTGCACCAATCCAGAGTTCAAGGCAATGATACTAGAGTTTATGTCTAACAGAAGCCTAGAGATGCGGTTGCACTCGCGGAGCAGCTCACTGAGCCTCGTCGAAAGGTTGGATATCGTGACAGATGTTGCATTGGGTATGGAGTACTTACACCATGAGTATGAAGTGCCAATTGTGCACTGTGATCTGAAGCCAGGTAATGTACTTCTGAATGAGGATATGACAGCTCACGTGGCAGATTTTGGAATCTCCAAAATATTAGCTCAAGATCAAGAATTCGTCCAAACAAACACCATAGGAACAATCGGGTACATGGCTTCAGGTATGGAAACTCGATACTTTTTAAATTACAGTGCTTCAGTATTTTTCTGTTGCTTAATTAACTACTACGTATATATCTAAACAAAACAACAAACAAAAGAAGCATTGTTCCTCTCACGTTTTTTTTAGTTCGATCTGCATTTGGTGTTTTAATTAGTAAAATAGTACAACTTTTTATGGTTTTTCTTAAAGATAACATGAATGAAGAGATCCAAATATAATTTTCATACTTAGATTGGATGCCACAGGAAGAACACAAACTTGATTAGAAACTCAAACGCTGAAATTCCCACTTTATTAAATTATGCTGTAAGAATTAGCAACATACATAATAGCTTAAAAGGCTAGAGCTTTCATTTGTGTGGTTGTGGTGCAAATTAAAAATGAACAATTGAGAAATCATCAAGCATAAAGTGAAAGTATCCATATTAGTTACTCGTCTCCAGACTAACAACTATAATACTATATGCATTGAAACTAACTATTAACGTCTTCTAACTGTGAGAGTATTTTGCAAACAGAATACGGTTTAGATGGACATGCATCGACGAAGGGTGATGTTTACAGTTTTGGGATTTTGTTGCTTGAGACTTTCACAGGGAAGAGACCAACGGATGACATGTTCAAAGAAGGCTTGAGCTTGTATCAATGGGTATATCACGTATTTCCTGATGCATTGGTAGAGGTCCTCGATTCCCATTTGTTTGATGATCACATCATTTCTTCCGGACAAGGCAGGTCTGCCCGAATAAACAGAAATCAGCAGCCCATTGATGACATACCCGTGTCAATCATTCAAGTGGCTTTACTGTTCCTGAAAGAGTTAGCTGAGGAAAGGATTGACATGAAAACCGCTGCAGCACATCTGAAGAAAATCAGAGTTGAATTGAAGAAAAAAACCGCGAACAATGCAAGGAGATCAACCTAGCCTTCTGATCTGATCACTACATACATTTGCATCAAGCTGCTTATGGAAATGTTATGTATACTATTTGTAAAATAAGTACCGGATAATACATGTATACTATGTGTCAGGATATACATATCAGAGTCCTCGTGTGCTGGGGTATCTGTTTCGTAAACTTTAAAGATTGATAGTGTGTGTAATATAACAGTGATAATTCTTGACTTCTTTCAGTAAATTCATTTCCTGGTGAGTGAAAATTTGTTGATGAATGAATCCAATAAGGGTGATGTTTACAGCTTCGGCATTTGTTACTTGATATATCTACATGCAAGAGGAATTCTGGAGTTTACATCATCTATTCTTCTTTCTTAATCTCTGGAGACTTGTATTATTTTCGGTTTCCTGTTCCAAACACCAGGTATATCAATTATACCCTGATGCACTGGTAGAGGTCTGATGATAGTGCTTTTCGCACTATTTTCTAGGATTTACTAGTCGTCTTTTGCATGTTTTTAGGTTCGTTTTCATATGCATATTTTTCGTATAGTGTCACGTTTAGTTTATTTGCATTTACAGGTGTTTAGGTGCAAAACGACTTGTTTTGGAGAGCTTTGGAGTGATTGCGGTGTGATTCTACTATGTTGCTATTACTTGGAGGGGATTCGGAGCTTGTACGTGTGTTCGTGAGCACTTTTCATCAAGGGATATTTATATTTTGAGTAATATTGAAGATTGGGTTGAGGAATCTAAGGTTTCGACGCAAAGATCAAAGAGAATGAGCAAAATTGATCATGGATGCATTGTGGCCGTACCTATAGAGACCTGCTCCACCATTTTGGCCATAACTCCTTCATACAGTGTGCTATTGGCCTTAAATTGACATCCACGCGTAGCCATCGAAAAGGGCTTTCCAACGGTATATCATACGACTAATTCTAATATCGTTTTCTATATTAAAAGTGTAAAATACGGAAAACATCGATTCTTGGGCAAAATGTGTTGGGGCTTAGTAGAAGCCTATTCTCTACTACGCCAGGCATAAGCCCGGTACGGCCAGATCCGGTCCGGGCACGGAATTTCTCCCTGTTTTGGTCTGTTTTTTATTCCTTTTTGGTTTTTACTTCTTCCCTTTATTCCTTTTTGATTTCTACTTATTCCCTTAATATAAATACCCCATTTACTTGTATTTTTATTCATAACTTACAACTTACAATTTACATACATACTTTGTCAAGAGACAACTAGTTTAGATTTCCATTCAATTTGATTTTTGACAGACGTAAAGATTTTCAGTCGAGTTTACTTTTTCCGTCAATCTTGGAGTTCTTTGGAGTTTAGTTTATCATCGCTTCGT
This sequence comes from Plantago lanceolata, assembly GCA_028659135.1. Taxonomy (NCBI): domain Eukaryota; kingdom Viridiplantae; phylum Streptophyta; class Magnoliopsida; order Lamiales; family Plantaginaceae; genus Plantago; species Plantago lanceolata. The sequence goes on along the minus strand of JAQRGC011586526.1, from coordinate 2,465 downwards.
GACAAATCGGTGATATCTCTACTTGTTTATTTCCTTGATTGTTTGATTATGTTTACTTGCATGCTATTCGCTTTAATTATGAATTCGAGCATGAGTGGCTAAATTCTCTGCGTTGATGATAAATGTATGATTATAGACGAGTATGTTCCCATGACTGGTTGAGATTGTTAGTGGTTGCATGAAGCTCCTTTGTTAAATTGACTACCGTTACAACGTATGTTCGAATAGGTTAGTGACAGACCTAGGTCATAATAGCAGTTGACAAAGTATACGCGTACCTAGATCTGGGATACCATTGGCCAAAAAGTACTGTCTATATGATTCATCTATCATCAACGTTTTCATTCTGCTTGGTAAATCTAACTGGTTATCTTCTTGACAATTTGTTGTGTTATATTTAAGCTTACAAACAAACTTGCGAACTTCAAACTTTTAACTATTTGCAAACTTAGTCTTTCTTCTACAATTGTTGAACGATTAAGCAATACAAGAACAGAGCCTAATTAAGTCCTTAGAGAACGACACTCGTGTTTAACTCCACTATACACAAATCTATTTTCTGTGTAGTTTTAGTTGAGCATTAGCTTATTACAAATTACTATTTTGATTCGTCTGACAAACGCACATCAAAATTTGGCGCCGCTGCCGGGGACTTAATTCCTTTGTTTCTGCTTTACTTTATTTTTAATCAATTTTCTTTTTCTAACCCTCATTCTTTATATCCTGATTTTAGTCTATTTTAATTTCGAAATTTGAAAAAAAAATTCGATTTTTATATAAATATATTTCCCGATTTCTATTTTTTCCCTTTTTCCACGATTTTGCACAATTACTCTTGTGTGCTTGTCTTCGTGTGCGTAGGTAGTGTCTAATACATGTATGGAGGATCCTGACGAGTTTCCCCTAGGCTACAGACTCATTCCCAGTTTCGAAAGCATTATCGCAGAGTCGACAGGTATGGAGGATCCTGACGAGCTTCCCCTAGGTTACAGACTCATTCCCAGTTTCGAAAGCATTATCGCAGAGTCGACAGGTATGGAGGATCCTGACGAGCTTCCCCTAGGTTACGGACTCATTCCCAGTTTCGAAAGCATTATCGCAGAGTCGACAGTTTATCAGAAACCAACTACTGAGGAACGGGTATACGTGAACTAACCCATCAACTTAGACGAAGCTTGCTCAATTTGTCGTCGAGGAGGACATTATGCCGATTCTTGCTGGGATAGGAGGCAATTCAATTCCTTTCGCCAAATTTCAGGAGAAAGTTTTGATGATGCTTGGAAAAGATTTAAAAGGCTGCAGTTCGAGTACAACAACCATAAGCTAAGCCTTTATGAATTGGTCCTTGCCTTCTTTGCTGGATTGGATGAAAAATTACGAGATGCCTTGGAAATCAAAGGTGGAGGAAACTTATTTGCATTAAGTCCAAATTAGATTGTACAATTTTATGAAGATGAGGCCACTTCGAAAAGAAATCCCAAGGAAGAAGTTTGTGAATCGACACTTGAATTGGTAGAGGAAGTTCCTGAGAACTTGAATGTGCCCACTATAGAAGAGGTTCAAGACGACGCAATCATTACACAAGAGCCAGAAGTTATTGATTCAAGTTGGTTGTGGGTTGAAGAACATGAAATCTTTGATTCAAGTTTTATATGGATTGAGGAGCCCGAGGTCTTCGATTCGAGTTGGTTGTGGATTGAGGAGCCCGAGATCTTTAATTCGAACTTTCTTTGGATTGAAGAGATAGCACATGTGGACACTATGGATGTCATTACCTCCATCGCCAAATGCTTTGATCACATCCCTCTCTACATCTATGATCTTGACTTCCACATTCCTGTGCCATTCCACCGAGACAAATTTCAAGGGAGTTTTGATCCATATTCCCAAATTTTCTCCTCTCCTAATCCTCCTGATTGCATTATTATCTTTTTGAATACATGTGCTACTAATCTTAATTTTCAGGAAATTTCGGACATGCTCAAAGGCTTAAGGAGAGGATCGAAGGATGGGGGCCAAGCTGCTAGATATGATGGGACGGATGTAGAAGATTCGTTTCCATTTGATAATGGATGACATTTGTCTTGCAAAAGTCGAGCCAACGACTCTTAAACAAAGGCGCTACGCGGGAGGCAACCCACGATTATTGCATTTGCATATTTAAATTTATCGCATGCATTTTCACGTTTAAATTTTTGTATGTGTTATTTGTGTGAATTCTTAATTGCTCGTGTGTTTTTGGAGATCTCTTTCTTTCTCTTCTATTTCTAAAAAAAAAAAATTTATTCCCCCCCTCCCCCGTCGCTACGGGGCGCAGTAGCCATGCGGGGCTACTACGCCAGGCAAAGACCTGCCTGGCGTAGTAGAGCATTGCGCTATACTACGCTAGGGCAGGCTCTGCCCTGGAGAGTGTATTGGGCGTAGTAGCCCCAATACGGGCTACTACGCCCCAATCCAACACCAAC